>CM062297.1:848894673-849081362 GCA_031216915.1 Pictodentalium vernedei
CTAGTTATGATTAAAATAACATCAAGATATTATTTTTTAGAAATCCCCCCCTCACACAGAGGGCTGTAGTAAATGTAAACAATGAGTGTAAAAATACTAAAATAAGACTCCAGGCACCAAGGCCCGAAATCAGTTACCAAAAATACACTATCTGATGCAAAACAGAGACTTCCAGGGAAGAAACTGCAGAACATCAGATGGTAGATGCAGAACACAATGCCTAACCACCCGTAGGTGAAGACGTAAACATGGGGAAAAGAACAGAATTCATTCTGTTATTCAGCTAAAACTCCCAAGAAAATTTAGTAATAATAATTACAAAAACTATGCCAAAAGCATGGGAGAATAGCAAGGGGGGACTTAAAGGACAGGGAGAGAGGAAAACACTTAAAAAACAGTGTAACTAAACAATCAGAATGACAACAAAATGGCTGCTGCCTTGAAAATAGGTAACTTAACATAATTTCATTAAAAAATTTTAAGTTACAGCCCTGATAATATTCTGTCACACATTTTTTTCCTCTCCTCCTTCTCTATCCTCCTTAGAATCACCATTTCACTAATATTTATGTGTCTGGCATCATTTAAACTGAGATTTATAAGCACAAAGATCAGTCAGATGTTAACTGATGAAGGGCCAAACTTAGAATGATTAATGGCGCCAATTTCGGAACGTCCTTGACACTGCGCATGCGCAGTAGGGGCGAAGTGTGGAGGGCCTTTCAGGACATGTTTTCTTTAGTTTTAGATGCAAATTTTGGGGATTGGGGGGCAAAATTTGTGTTTGGCCCTATATTTTAAGAGTTAGCACCAGCTATGTCTGGGTCATTGGTACAGTATAAAAATATATTGATGAACAACTGCACTAAGTTCATCAAAGGTCGTTATCCATGCCAACATTTTCTGACGGACAAGGAAGAAAATAAATAGCTCCTATCTAGAATTCACCCCAAACAAGCATACAAGGTTTCAATGTAATCTGATCATAAATGTTCCCAGCAGGGTGTGCCAAAGGGAAATATTGAGGTTTAACTATACTAAGTTCAATGGTCGTTGCCAGCTGCAACATTTTGTGATGAAAATAGAAGAGGATAGCTCCCATCTAGGTCACCCCAAACAGGCACACCAGGTTTCAGCAATCCGATCATAAATGTGCACTGCAGGGAGTGCCAAAGGGAAATATTGATGCATAACTGCACTAGGTTCATCAAAGGCTATTGCCAGTGGCAACATTTTTTCATGGAAATAGAAAAAAATCAATAGCACCCATCTAGAGGTAACCCTAAACAAGCACAGCAAGTTTCAAACACAGCAAGTTTCAAACCTATCTGATCATAAAGGTGCCTTTGACTAAGTTCAAAGGTCATTGAAGAAAATCAATAGCTCTCCTCTGGAGGTCCCCCCCCCCCCAAAAAAAAAAGCATACCAGGTTTCAATGCAATCCGATCATAAATGTGCCCTGTAGGGTGTGCCAAAGAGAAATATTGAGGTCTGATTAAACTAAGTTCTAAGAATGTTGCCAGCGCAACATTTTTTGACAGAAATAGACATGAAAGTGTCAATGACACTGTAGCTCAACTTGACAAACTTGAACTTGGTAAGTTATAAATGAAATGGCAAAACTGAAGATCATTGGTACCAATGTTATTTTTTGAAATTTCAACATAACAGCATTGTGTGTGCACAACGTCAGAGTAATCCATGCATTTTTAAATGTAAACTGTAAGACTGGCTAAAGGAAGAATGTTAATACACAAATGCAGTATGTTCAGAGGTTATTGTAAATGGCAACTTTTTTCACAGAAATGAATGCTTATCAATAGCTCTTATCTAAAGTTCTTGCCTAATGAGCACACCAAGTTCAAAAACAATCCTATGATAAATGTGGCCTGTAGGCCATGTCAAAGAATGATGTTGATGCACAAATGCAATAAATTCAAAGATTGTTGCTAACAGCAACAGTTTTTGATTGAAATGAAAAGAAAATCAATAGCTCCTATCTTTGTCACCCTGCATAAGCAAAGTTTCAAAACAACCTGATAATGAATGTGTCCTCTGAGGCATGCCAAAGGAAGATGTTAATGCACTAAGTAGAAGGTCTTTGCTTGTGGCAATGGGGTCTTTTTTATGGAAATTCATAAATATACCCTGCAGAGAGTGCAAAAGGGATAAGTTGATGCACAAATGCAGTAAGTTCAAAGGTTGGTGATAACAACAATAAATTTTTATGGAAATGAAAAAAAGCAATAGCTCACATCTAGAGGTCACACAGAACACACATACCAAGTTTCAAAGTGATCCGATCCTAAAAGTGTCCTGAAGGCCGTGTTAAAGGGAAATATTGAGGTCTGACTAAACTAAGTTCAAAGGTCAACATTTTTTGACAGAAATGGAAGAAAATCGACAGCTCCCATACAGATGTCACCCCACACAAGCTCACCAAGTTTGCAAGCGATCCAATCATAAATGTGCCCTGCAGGGTGTGTCAAAGGAAAATATTGAAGCTTAACTGCACTAAGTTCTTACTAAGTTAACTGAAGGTCACTGCCAGTGGCAAACATTTTTTGACGGAAACTGAAGAAAATCGATAGCTCCCATCTAGAGGCCTCCCCAAACAAGCATGCCAGGTTTCAAAGCAATCCGATCATAAATGTGCCCTGTAGGGTATACAAAAGGGAAATATTGTGGTCTGACTAGACTAAGTTCAAAGAACGTTGGCCGTGGCAACATTTTTTGATGGAAATTGAAGAAAATCGATAGCTCCCATCTAGAGATCACCATAAATAAGCATACTAGGTTTCAAAGCAATCTAATCATAAATATGCCCTATAGGGGGAGCCAAATGGAAATATTGTGGTCTGACTAGACTAAGTTCTAAGAATGTTGGCTGCAGCAACAATTTTTGAAGGAAATTGAAGAAAATCGATAGCTCCCATCTAGAGGTCACCCCAAATAAGCATGCCAGGTTTCAAAGCAATCCGATCATAAATGTGCCCTGTAGGGTGTGCCAAAGGGAAATATTGAGTTTTCTGACTAAACTAAGTTCTAAGAACGTTGGCCGTGGCAACATTTTTTGACGGAAATTGAAGAAAATCGATAGCTCCCATCTAGAGGTCTCCCCAAACAAGCATACCAGGTTTCAAAGCAATCTGATCATAAATGTGCCATGTAGGGTGTGCCAAAGGAAAATATTGAGGTCTGACTAAACTAAGTTCTATGAACGTTGGCCGTGGCAACATTTTTTGCCGGAAATTGAAGAAAATCGATAACTCCCATCTAGAGGTCACCCTAAACAAGCATACCAGGTTTCAAAGTGATCAAATCATAAATGTGCCCTGTAGGGTGTACCAAAGGGAAATATTGTGGTCTGACTAAACTAAGTTCTAAGAACGTTGGCTGCGGCAACATTTTTTGACAAAAATTGAAGAAAATCGACAGCTCCCATCTAGAGGTCAGCCCAAACAAACATGCCAGGTTTCAAAGCAATCCAATCATAAATGTACCCTGCTGGGTGTGCCGAAGGGAAATATTGAGTCTTCTAACTAAACTAAGTTCTAAGAACGTTAGCGGCGGCAACATTTTGTGACGGAAATTGAAGAAAATCGATAGCTCCCATCTAGAGGTCACCCTAAACAAGCATACCAGGTTTCAAAGCAATCAAATCATAAATGTGCCCTGTAGGGTGTGCCAAAGGGAAATATTGATGCTTAACTGCACTAAGTTTTTAAGTTAATTGAAGGTCATTGCCAGTGGCAACATTTTTTGACGGAAACCGAAGAAAATCGATAGCCCCCATCTAGAGGTCATCCCAAACAAGCATACCACGTTTCAAAATAATCTGATAATAAATGTGATCTGTGAGGTGTGCCAAAGGAAATTGTGGACGTACAGACCAACGTACGTACGTACGTACGTACGTATGTACGCCGACGGACGAGAAGTGATGGCAATAGCTCAGCTTGACTTTGTCAAGTTGAGCTAAAAAATCTATAGCTCCCATCTAGAGGTCACCCCAAATAAGCATACCAAGTTTCAAAGTGATCTGATCAACAATGCAACCTGTGCGGTGTGCCAAAGGAAATTGTGGACATATGTATGTACTTACGTATGCCAATAGACGAGAAGTAATGGCAATAGCTCAGCTTGACTTTGTCAAGCTGAGCTAAAAATTACATGTTTTCAAACAAAGTCAACAAAATGTTCCTCTCAAAAATCGCGACATCGACGACGTAGCTGCGACGGGTGGTGCAATTTCACAAAATTCTAAGTTCATCAAGGGCCATAACTCCAAGAAAAATATTTGGAACAACACAAGCATTGAACAATGGCTAGACATCAATAAGATACACTTACATGCCAAATATAAAGTCATTCCATCAAGTATTTCAAAAGTTATTGAGTTTTGAAACTCGTTGGTCACAGACAGACTGACCGACATTCTAAATTCATCAAGGGCCATAACTCCAAGAAAAATATTTGGAACAACACATGCATTGAATAGTGGCTAGACATCAATAAGATACACTTACATGCGAAATATAAAGTCATTCCATCAAGTATTTCAAAAGTTATTTAGTTTTGAAACTCGTTGGTCACAGACAGACCGACCGACCGACCGACAGACAGACCGGCAGACAGACACTTATAGACAGACACTTATAGAGCTGCTAGTCGCAGCAAAAAAATGCCATTCAACTTTTGTTATTTTTATTTTTTTCATTCACACTTTCTCCTATGACTCCTCATGAGAACAAGTTAAATGAATTTGTTCAAATGGGAACTATTGGCTATGGCTTCTGTAAAAACAAAAGGCCCCAAGGGGCCTTAATAGCTCACCTGATAATATTGTTTAAAGAAAGATCTAAGGTCACATTTAGCACCAACATGTTCATATAGTTAATTTAATTTAGCTAGGGGAGTGGGGGGGGGGGGGAGGGAGGTTTGTTGGGTGAATTGTTTTTTTTTAAATTTTTTTGCATAACATCACTCAAACCCCTTCAAAACTCATTATGAAGCAAAAATAAAAAAACATCATCCAGTTGACTTGATGGACTTACTATACAAACTATAAGCTGACCCCCACCTAAAGGTGCAGTATACCAAGTATCAAAAGATGGCAGATCAGAAGAAAAAGATTTTTCAATAAATTCCTCATATTACACCAGTTAAAATTTGGGTTCCTATAGGGAGCCCAAATATGAATCTCAGGACTTGATTTGAACAAAACTTGAATCTGAATCTCCAAAGAATGCTGCGTATAAAAATCCAAATATGAGCCCAGGAACTTGGTGTGAACAAATGTTAATGTCCACCCCCCACCCCCACACTGCCCAAGGATATTCTATACCAATCATTAAAAGAGTCTGACTGATAGATCTGAAGAGAAAAATTTTAAAAACGTTTTTCTCATATCACACAAAGTTAAAATTCGGGCTGCCACAGAGAGCCCAAATATCACTTCAAGGACTTTATTTGAACAAACTTCAAGCTGACCCTCCCTAAAGATGCTATATACCAAATATCAAGAGATTCTGACTATTAGACCCGAAGAAAAAGATTTTTAAATAAATTTCCCCATATTGAACTAAGTTAAAATTCAGGTTCCCACAGGGAGCCCAAATATGAACACAGGGACCTGATTTGAACAAATATGAATCTGAACCTCCAAAATCTGCTGCATATCAAATATGAAAGGATTCTGGCTGGTAAACTGAAGAAGATTTTTATTATTTATTTATTCATTTATTTATTGGTGTTTAAGGTCACATATTTCTGCACAATGGCTAATCATGACCACGACAGTTTTACGGGTGGAGGAAGCGGGAGTACCCGGAGAGAACCACTGAGCAACAGCAAGCAACTGTCAGCTCCCCAACATACTAACTCCACACAAGCAGGGTTAGCATTGGTTGAAGACAGGTGCACCATCGACGTGCAGTACGCCTTAGTACACAGCGTCACCGTGCCCCCACGTGGGCAATGGGAGAAGATTTTTAAACAATATTCCTCATATTGCACAATGTTAAAGTTTGAGTTCCAATAGGGAGTCCAAATATGACACCAAGGATATGATTTGAATAGACTTGAATCTGACCCTCCGAAGGATGCTCTATATCAATCATCAAAGGATCCTAACAAATAGATCCAAATATGATTTTTAAAAAAATTTTGTCATATTGGACTGAGTTAAAACTTGGATCCCCATAGGGAGCCCAAATATGAACCCAGGGACTTAGTTTGAACAAACTTGGATCTCATCCCACTTTGGATTCTACATACCAAATATCAAAAGAATCTGACTGGTGGATCTGAAGAAGAGAATTTTTAAAGAATATTCCTCATATTATACCAATTTAAATTTCGGGCTGCTAAAGGGAGTCCAAATATGACCCCATCGACTTGATTTGAACAAACTTCAATTTGAACTCCCCCCTCCTTGCCCCCAACCCCAAAGATGCTGCATACCAAATATCAAGAGATTCTGACTAGTAGATCTGAAGGAGAAGATTTTTAAATACATTTCCTCATATTGCACCAAGTAAAAATTTGGATTCCCATAGGGAGCCCAAATATGAATCCAGGAACTTGTATCGAAAAAATCTGAATCTGACCCCTCTAAAGATGCTGTATCAAAAGATTCTGATTGATAGTTCAGGAGAAGATTTTTTAATTTAAAAAAAAAAAAGTGGGGATGTTAACAGAATTATGCTCCTTTTGGTGCCTCTTGTGGGGGTGGCAACTTTATTTGAACAAACTTGAATTGACATTTGACAAGGAACATGCATACATGTATCAAATTTGGTTCAATTCAGCCCAGTGGTTTATGAGAAGTTGATAATGGAAAGTTCATGCCAGATGGACAGATGATGCCTCTTGTTGGGGTGGCAACTTTATTTGAACAAACTTGAATTGACATTTGACAAGGAACATGCATACATGTATCAAATTTGGTTCAATTCAGCCCAGTGGTTTATGAGAAGTTGATAATGGAAAGTTCATGCCAGATGGACAGATGATGAACAGCGGACAGAAAGTGATCACTTAACCCTTTACCTAACAAATCGCCCGTATCCGCCCACTTAATTTGCAAATTGAGCAGTTGAAAAAAATTTCTAAATATTTCTACAAAACCATATCATGTCCCCTTATTGGAACATGCTCATCGAGCACGTTCCAATGAGGGGTTACATGTTATGGTTTTGTTTAAATCTGTGGAAAAATTTGAAAAAATAGTAATTAAAATAAGAAATTTTGATCTTCTCTACGTTGGGTAACGGATTAAGACCCCATGACTTTCAGTCAGGTGAGCTAAAAACAATCTTTTGTTTTAGATATTTGGCAACTAAATTGGTACTTTTGTCTCTATATAACTAGATAATGATAACTGCCAAACTATTACTTAATCTTTTACCCAATACACAGGATATCAAAATTTATTATTTTAAGGCCTAAAAAAGTTTAAAACCTGTTTCTCAGGCCCTCCTGTATGGCCATTTTGGCTACCGCATGCTCTCTTTTTATAACTAATGCAAACTTCAAAAAATAAAAATTAAATGGTTTGTGTCTGATATTTTACCCAAGTTAATAAAATTGATAAATTTGTCCCTTGAGTGCAACTCAAGGGATGAAATACACCACCCCTGTGTTGTTCTGAACTGTAGATTATGAGGATTACAACAACAATTAAGAGCATGAACTTTTGATGGCAAAGAAACAATTACAAAAAATAAAATAAAAAAACACCCGCCTGCATGCAATTTTATAAAAAAATGGCCTGAGAAACAGAAAATCTACTTTATGAGGCCTAATTATTGTCATGTGACCCCTTCATTCCATTGAGGGATCACAGGATATGGTTTTGTTGGAATTTTTTTTTCAGCTGCTTAATTTGTAAATTACACAGGCGGAAGTGGTCAATTCATTAGGTAAGGGGTTAATATAAAAAAAATCTTTCATTTTTCGTGTTAAAAACATGTGTTTGACCCCTCATTGAACAAGCTCAATGAGCTCATTCCAATGGGAGGTCACCACCTGGAAAAACCTGTCAAATGCAATACACAAAATTTGTGAAAGGGTCATTATTTTTTAATTTTTGTCTTCTAGAATATAATTATTTAACAGAAGAGTAGATCACCTGACACTAGATGTATCACCATTCAATGTAAATCAGTGAGTATGTTACTTTTTCAAATCTTCTGAGTGCTATAGTACGCCCCTGCAAAGCTTTGGGATTCAGTGCAATTTTGAATCTTAAGTTGCTATTCAGTTCAATTCGAAATCGGCTGTCCTGTTTGCTGTTTCATTTCAAAACTTTTCACAAAGGTCATCTCACAAAACTTATTGTTCAGATGGAAACTGTACATGTATTTATTTATTTATTAGGGTTTAATGACACGTTAACAGCCAAGGTAATATCACGTCAGTGACAGTTTTACGGGTGGAGGAAGCTGGAGTACCTAGAGAGAACCACCGAGCAACGACAAGCAGCTTCCAGCTCCCCAACATTGTAACTCCGCACTGCAGCACAGGTAGGGTTAGATTGGTTGAAGACATGTGCACCAGCGACGTGCAGTATGCCTTAGTACACGGCGTCATCATGCCCCATGTGGATAATCGGGGTTAAGTGCCTTGCCCAAGGACACAACGCAAGAGTCCGAATCAATCACTCAGACGATCACCCATCCAAGGACTAACCGGGCTCGACGTTGTTTAACTTTGGTGATCTGACGAGAACCGGTTACCGCAATGCCACTGCGCCCCCAAGAAACTGTACATAAAATAATGCTGAAAGTTAAAAAATTTATAGTAATTTATATATTTTTTATACTTACCAATGACCCAGACTTAGCTGGTGCTAATCTCCTTAATTCAGGGCCAAACACAAATTTTGCCCCCCCAATCCCCAAAATTTGCATCAAAAACCGAAAAATACATGTCCTATATGGCCCTCCATACATCGACTCCTCTGCGCATGCGCAGTGTCAAGGAGGTCCCGAAATTGGCGCCAATTATCATTCTTACAACCAGTGCCTGGTAAGCGTTATGTACTCAGCGGGGAGGTATGAGTTCCCAACTCCTGGGAGGGCCATCCCCGTCTGGGTCATTGGTAAGTATAAAAAATATATAAATTACTATAAATTTTTTAACATTTTTATACTGTACCAATGACCCAGACTAAGCTGAATAGTAAATAGGCTGGAGGGCCTAGGACATAAAGGAAAATCCAATAAGCTCAATTATGTATAATAGAATATCCTCTCCAGGAGAAAAGAAGAGACAGGCTTTACATGTATCTTTCCTATTTATAATAAAGAAGAAAGACACAACACCGATCAGTAATTGAGCATAATAATCAATGATCTCTATTAACATCCAGTATAACCCTTTATACTAATATTTTTAAAGGTAAGCCAATAAATAAAGGAAGTCCAGAGAAATGAGATTCTTTATATTCATTAAAAGTGTCCGAGGATTGTATATTAACGCTCGTTTGACACATGACATATACAAATGCTTCACACTGAGCTACACTTTAAAAATATTACATGGATGATTAAACATTATCTTTACACTTTAAAACCATCCCGGTACCGACTCGGAATTACTGACTCTGGGGGAGGTATTCCCTTGCTTTTCACTATAAAGCAGGTGACCTAAGGGAACACCCACTCCCCCCCTTCCCCTTGCCCTGGGTCAAATACCCTAGAGCGAAGAGGGCAGCAGGACAAAGTCACTGCCGGAACAGAAAGCCTACATAACTATAGTTGCAACTGTTTAGTGGACGATATTCTGAGCAACTGATAACGGACCTAAACAATGGAGGTCTCCAGAAATGGACTCAATATTTCTGAGATAAAAATTAGTGAATGTGGAAGGTTGAGACCAATATGCAGCCTTCATTAGATCAGTAATAGCAATACAATTAGCATAGGCCCAAGAAGTAGAAAGAGCTCTTACTTCATGAGCTGAGATCTTGAGTGCCGACTGCTGAGAAGAAGATAATTTTTCATAAGCAGTTCGAATAGTTAATTGAATCCATCTAGCAATAGAATGGACCATAATATCCTTTCTATTAGGCATCAAAGACAGAAAGAAACGCTTACGTCCCTTTCTGATGAACTCAGACCTACGTCTGTAAATACGTGTTGCTCTAACAGGACACAGTAGAGGCCTACGCCCATCAGATGATGGAAGGGCCTTAATAATAATAGGTTCAGGATACTTATTAGGAGCCTGATTCTTAGCCAAAAATCCAACATTAGTGGTAAAGGTAATAGTATTACCGACACTACGGTAGTGAGAATCCTCCACAGATAGTGCATGAAGCTCACCAACTCTTCTAGCAGAAGAGAAAGCTAAGAGAAAAGCTGTCTTATATGTTAAGAATTTGAAGTCAACTGTGTCAAGAGGCTCAAAAGGCGCTTCTTTTAGCTTAAGAAGAACCCAGGCCAAATTCCACTTCGGAATTAATCTAAGGGTTCTAGGTCTATTTATCGAAAAATTTCTAACTAACTTAGATAAAGAGACATTAGTTCCAATCCTCAAGCTATCATGATGTGCATAGGTATCAGATAGCATAGACCTATAACCCTTAATGGTGATAGGCTGCAGATTAATCTCATCAAACAAGTATACTAGAAAGTTTGCTATGTCTGGAATGGAGGGATCATAAATATCTACTGAATGATCCTCACACCACTGACAAAAGACCCTCCACTTAGCAGCATAGTTTAGCGAAGAGGAGGTCCTCCTGCAGTTAGAAATCGCGTCCACTGCTCGTCCTGTAAAATGTTTTCCGTGCAAGAAGGACCGCACAATGGAAATACGTGAAGGTTTAGACCTTGCGGATTGTGATGGAGGATGTGCGATTTCCCTTGCGAAAGAAGATCTTCCCGTTGAGGAAGCTTCCTCGGCATGTCCCACAACAGACACCTGTGTAGATTTATCCACGGTCTCTGTGGAGACAGAGATGCTACCAACAGAATCTTGCATTGCGATTGTTTTATCTTGAGCAATATCTGCTGAATCAACGGCACTGGAGGATACGCATATCCTATCATTCCGTCCCAAGAGATCGAGAGAGCGTCTACTGCAAACGCTCGAGGATCCGGACAAGGTGACACATACGTCTGCAACTGATTGTTGAGATGTGTTGCAAATAAATCTATCATTGGCCGTTCCCATTGGTAGCAAATCTGATTGAATACTTGCTTGTTGAGAGTCCATTCTGACGGCAACAGGCGACCCCTCCGTGAAAGGGAGTCTGCTAAGACGTTCAGACGACCCGGAATATGACAGACGGAGAGAAGAATCTGATGTTCTAGTACAAACAGAAGAATTCTTTCCGTTAGATTGAGCAACGGAATGGAATGAGTGCCACCTTGGTTCCGAATATACGCAACTACTGTCGTATTGTCAGACATAATTTGCACATGTGCATTCTGAATAACGTCTATCCAATGACGTAGAGCAAGCCAAATCGACATCATCTCTTTGATGTTGATGTGCTTGCTTAGAAACTGCGGATCCCAAAGACCCTGGCACTTAAAATCCGATGGGCTCAGTGTCGCGCCCCAGCCTGTTTGACTGGCATCCGTCATAATCGTAAAGCTCGGATCTGTCAACTGCAGTGGAACTCCCTGAGTTAACCACTGTATGTCTGCCCAAGTCTGAATCTCTTGTTTCACTTGGCTTGACAAGAGTATGTCCGTTTCGAGCGAATGAATCTTCACTCTCCAATTCTGAGTCAGATAGACCTGGAGAGGACGAGTGCATAGCCGCCCCATCGGAATGAGATCCGAGGCAGCTCCGCACAGACCAATTAGTCTCATGAATTCCCTCGCTGACACTTTGTCTGAGTGAAGACAATAGCGAGCATAACAACTGACTAATTTCGCTCTGGTTAACGGCAGATGAACGAGATTGTTGTGCGTCTCGAAGCTCATTCCCAGGTGGGTAAATGACTTGGACGGCACCAGATCCGACTTCTCTTCGTTTACTATGAAACCGAGACGTCGGAGCAATAGAAGCAGATTGTGCATGTCGTTCTGAAGCGTTAACTCGTTGCCGTATCTCTGAAGAATATCGTCCAGGTAAGCCGACGTTACCGCAGACGAATGAGCTCGGAAATGAGTCATTACCGAGTTCATTACTCGAGTGAATGCCCAGGGCGCTAGATTCAGACCAAAGCACATCGCTCGGAACTGATAAACAACACCTAGGACAGCGAAGCGAAGATACTTTCTGAACGCCGGATGTACCATGACGTGAAAGTATGCATCTTTAAGGTCTATGCTCGCAGCATAGTCGTTCACTCGAATGCTCGCTCTGACCGATCGAATGGTCTCCATATAAAACTTTGGAGCCACGATCAGCTTGTTTATCCAGCTTAAGTCGATCACTGGACGGAACGAGCCGTCTGGCTTCGGAACCAGAAAAAGATGGCTGTAGAAACCTGGAGATTCCTGGTTTTCTACGACCTCTATCGCGTTCTTCGTTAAAAGAGACTGGACTTCTGATAGAAGTGCCGTTCTTTTCTGACAATTTGGCGGAAGCTGAGTCCATCTTGGACTTCGAGTTAATGAAGGCTTGCCTTTGAAGGACAGTTTTAGTCCTTCTGAAATAACCCCTAGAACCCAAGGGTCCTCCGTAATTGATTCCCAATTGCTTGAGAAACTTGACAGTCTTCTTCCCACCGGAACGCGACAGAGGTCTAGACCATCACTTCCTGGATCCGCGAGGCTTGCGGTAAGAGAAACCACGTCTTCCGCGACCCGCACCTCGCCCCGTCAGCCTAGGGGCGTCTGACCGGTTATTTCGGCCAGCATAACGGCCCCTAGTTGAGTCGCTACTCTGCCGGTCTCTAGAGTAAGACCTAGAGGACGCATAGGAACCTCTATAGGAACTTCCCCTGGACGAACTCGTCCCGGAAGTGCCTGGCCTACTCCTGTCTGCTGGTTCCGATTTCTTGGAAGCAGACTTAAACAACAGAGAGTCCGAAGCTTTCTTTGTTAATTTATCATATATATCAGAAAGCTTGCCACTGAAGAGAAACTCTCCAGAGACCGGAGCGACTCTAAGAGAGTTTTTCACCTTACTGTCCACGCGTGTGGAAGTAGCCAAGGCCACGTCACGTCGAGCTAACTCCAGATTTGCCACTGAAAGGGCGGAGTTATAAGTGGAAAACGCTATGGCCCTGGACAGAACTCTTAAAGACGTTTGTACGTCTTGAAATTCAGGTCCTTCAAAGCGTAATGACAACGCTCTAGTAAGGTGATCTGCGTAGGAAAGAGCATCTAAACTAGCTCTGTTAGACGATATCGTCGTTTCCATCGTAGACGACGGAAGTGACATAGACGACGGCATGGATATATCAAGGTCTTCAGCCTGGTCATCTAAACGCAGAGGAACTCTCTGGATGCCCTGACCTGCCGTATCAAACTTGTTCCTTTGATTAATAAACGGCAGCTGTAGAGATGATGCCGGTAGGAAGGCTGACCTGCCCGTCTTGTTGGCAAGTTTATCAATAGCGTCATTCAATAACTCAAGAATCCGAGAGACATTCTTGGATTGTGACGGAAATTCCGGGACAATGTCCCTAAACCGATTAAAAAACTCGGTGTCCAGTGGCGCTATCACCCTCCTATCCGTCTGCGCAGCATTTTGGTCTGGCGGAACAACTTCTGGAAGGTAATACCGGATGAATTCTACTGCTATTTTATGTTGTTCCGAAAGGAAAATATCTAATTCATCAAAATCCCTTTCGCCATCCTGCCGGACCTCATGTAAATCATGTAAATCTCGGTCGTCCGCACCGGATCCAGCAGCGGAACCTACCGACCCAGCATCTTCTGACATTTCATGTTCCGACAGAGGCTCTGACGGTTGCTGGGATGCTGCGATTAACTTTGCTATCTGTGATAGCACATCCGTTACAGAGGCCTGGGGAGCGGCGGTCTTACTGGATTTAGCCGCCGGAAGCTCCCTGGACATTGCATCCTGCATAAATCTTTTATGCGAACGTCCGGATGAAGAAGGCCTCGAAACCCTGGCTACCGGATGGCGTGACCTGATCGCCGAGGAATCCCTGGTCGGCGAAGCTGACTGTAATTCACTGGTCAAATAGCCAAGGTGCAGTCGAGTGTGCTGCTGAGAGGATATGGAAGCCTTATAGGTAGCCTCGGCGGACTGCCTATATACTGGAGCATCCCGAGCGGCGGACGTATGCTCCGACTGCGTAACACTACGGACTACAACATCTGGTCCCAGATGCTGTTGTCTGAGAGAGGGACCTCTCTCGCTTGCAGCCCGTGTCGAACTGGACAAGCTAAACACCGGACTGTCAGGCTTCCTCCGATCCATCCTCCTTTCCGTTGTCACTGGGTGTGCACATGGATGTTTTATAGTGCTCGCAACACCCGACTCTCTCTGCTGGACCGCAACGGATGAACCCGAGTGCTGCCCCATTCGGTGAATGGACGCAACTCCGGTCGAGCTAGCGGACGTCAACCTCTTCGGGTTCCTTTCAGGGAATTGACGAATCTCCATGAGCAC
Organism: Pictodentalium vernedei; assembly: GCA_031216915.1. Taxonomy (NCBI): domain Eukaryota; kingdom Metazoa; phylum Mollusca; class Scaphopoda; order Dentaliida; family Dentaliidae; genus Pictodentalium; species Pictodentalium vernedei. Next base: position 848,909,227 of record CM062297.1, read on the forward strand.
TTTTGCCGCTAGCTCTTCACTTGTATGTGACGACGGAGGCACACTTCTGGACGACATCACGGAAACATCACCCTGTTCTTGTTCCTCTGAAAAAGAGAGTGAAACACTAGAGTGACTCTGAGGAGAAAGAACCGGAATGGATCTTTCTCCAGGAACAACATACCGTGACACACGTTTCCAACGTTTTTCATCCCATTTGAAACACACAGAACAAAGATCAGTGCGAGTACAGAGAGAACAATTATGACAGAGATCATGAGAATCATAGGAAGACTTCCTCCTATTACAATTTGAACAATAATCATTCATAGTGAAATGTAAACAATCAAAGTACTCGCACTAATCCTTGAAAATAAAGATACATAATACAACAATCCATTATATTCATTAATAAATAATGATTTGAAAAGAAAAAATGTTTTTTTGTTTTTTTTAAGAATCCAAAAAAAAATTTTTTCAGAAGAGCCCAAGTTCCCAAAGGGAACCCTGAGCCCAATGGATCCCAAAAAAGCCTAAGTGTGGACAAAAATTTAAATTCATTTTGAAAAAATTAATGAGACACTTACGGACAATAATAATGTATCTTACTATGAATAAGAGATGCAGAAGACAAAAAATCACTATCAGCAGTAACTGTTGTCAACCTTAGCAAAAGTGTCAACAAACTGGAAACATGACTCCAGGCACTGAAACAAACATGGCCCGAAATCAGTCACCAACTAGAACTATCACTGAAGGTGATTAATACCCCCGCTTTGGGTTTTTAGAGGAATGCACTTCTGATCATGTAGGCGAAGGCCATAAGGAAATGTATACATAAAGATCATTTTTTGTTGTTGAAATTTGTATTTGCATGTGGCCTTCCACAGAACAGAACTGAATACTTAAAGAGCCCACACATATATGGTTTACATTTGGAAAAACACATTTACAATGTGCAACATGTATTCAAAATCGGTTCATTAATGTAGGAGGAGTTGCACACACAAGAATCCCATTTGAAAACCCATAATAAATCCAAGTTAAAGGGAGATAACCTGGTTAAAATTGTCGCAGATCAAAAATTTGGGAATATGCGTATGTTCACTTAGTTGTGATAATGTTTGAAAGGTTTCGTCAAAATTGATTGATAAATGTAGGAGGAGTTGCACGCACAAGAATTTCATGTAGAAACCCATAATAAATCTAAGTTAAAGGGAGATAACCTAGTTAAAATAGCCACAGCTAAAACATTTTGGAATATGCACATGTTCACTTAGTAGTGATGATGTCTGTAAACTTTCGTCCAAATTGATTGATAAATGTAGGAGGAGTTGCGCACACAAGAATTTCATGCAGAAACCCATATTAAATCAAAGTTCAAGAGAGATAACCTGGTTAAAATTGTCGCAGATCAAAAAGTTTGGAATATGCACATGTTCACTTAGTAGAGATGATGTTTGAAAGGTTTCATCAAAATCGGTTCATTAATGTAGGAGGAGTTGCGCACACAAGAATTTGTTCGAACGGAAAGACATAATAAATCTAAGTCAAAGGGAGATAACCTGGTTAAAATTGTCGCCGATCAAAAATCTTGGAATATGCGCATGTTCACTTAGTAGTGATGATGTCTGAAAAGTTTTGTCCAAATTGATTGATAAATGTAGGAGGAGTTGCACGCACAAGAATTTCATGTAGAAACCCATAATAAATCTAAGTTAAAGGGAGATAACCTAGTTAAAATTGCCACAGCTCAAAAATTTTGGAATATGCGCATGTTCACTTAGTAGTGATGATGTCTGTAAACTTTCGTCCAAATTGATTGATAAATGTAGGAGGAGTTGCGCACACAAGAATTTCATGCAGAAACCCATATTAAATCAAAGTTCAAGAGAGATAACCTGGTTAAAATTGTCGCAGATCAAAAAGTTTGGAATATGCACATGTTCACTTAGTAGAGATGATGTTTGAAAGGTTTCATCAAAATCGGTTCATTAATGTAGGAGGAGTTGCGCACACAAGAATTTGTTCGAACGGAAAGACATAATAAATCTAAGTCAAAAGGAGATAACCTGGTTAAAATTGTCGCAGATCAAAAATCTTGGAATATGCGCATGTTCACTTAGTAGTGATGATGTCTGAAAAGTTTTGTCCAAATTGATTGATAAATGTAGGAGGAGTTGCGCACACAAGAATTTCATGTCCGGAAAGACGTACGGACGGACGTACGGACGGACGGACGGACGGACGGACGTACGGACGTACAGGGCGATTCCTATATAGCCCCCACTTCTTCGAAGCGGGGGTATAATTAAAACACTATCTGATGCAAAACAGAGGCTTCCAGAGAAGAAACTGTAGAACATCAGATGGCAGATGCAGACCAAAACGCCTAAACACCCCTAGGGTGAGGACGTAAACATGGGGAAAAAACAGAAATAAATCTGTTACGAAGCCAAAACTCCCAAGAAATTTTAGTAATAAACATTACACAAAATTAAGCCAAAACATGGGAGAATAGCTAGGGGGGAATAAGGAAGGTAGAGAGGAAACACTGATCAAACAATGGTACTTCATAGCAAGAATGACAACATCAGGGCTATACCTTGAAAAAAGGCAACTAGAAATAATTTCATAAAATAATTTTAAGTTACAGCCCTGAACATTTTCTTGCCCTAAATATTTTCCTCTCCTCCTAATGTATCCTCTTTATTTCCACCATTTCACTCATGAATATGTGTCTGGCATCATGAAAACTGAGATTTGGAAGCACAAATAACAGAGAAGTGTGACTGTTTTGAGGGCCAAACTAAGAATGATAATTGGTGCCAATTTCGGGACCTCCTTGACACTGCGCATGCGCAGAGGAGTCGATGTATGGAGGGCCATATAGGACATGTATTTTTCGGTTTTTGATGCAAATTTTGCGGATTGGGGGGGCAAAATTTGTGTTTGGCCCTGAATTAAGGAGATTAGCACCAGCTAAGTCTGGGTCATTGGTACAGTATAAAAATATAGACGTGTAATTTTCTGCTATATTAACATAAATAGCATCTGAACCCATGCCACCAACCATAGTAATTCCAGTCTTACTTTAAAGTTTCCAAACAATGATGACGATAATCTGATGCTAGCAGCTAGCCCTGTGAAGTGCCTTGTTCCAGCAATTCATGCACCTGTCCCTGCTTTTGAACTACAGTTCATCATAGATAATATTCCAACTATATCATCAAGGCATGCATTCGATGAAAGCATGCCTTGATGATGTAGCTGGAATACATTATTAGTCGGGACTTGGGCCACCACAGTCAGAACAAATTGGATTTATAGCTCTAACCTGCCTCTAATCTAATCGGTAGTCTTCAAGATGCCCCTGATTCTATTCGAGGTTTGATTCGATTTCAAATAATAGACCCGATTTGATTAGAGATTTGATTTGAATCGAAAGTATGTGATTTGCAGGGCCCTATGCGATAGAAACAAAAGAGAATGTCATTTATATTGTAAATTGAATGAATGGGATTTCCTTTGACATCAATTGCCAAGGCAAAATTATACTGAAACACGAAGACCACTCAACCACAGGCTATTTTGGTAACAATAAAACAAAATATAAAATCTGAAACCTTAATACCAGCTTAATATTTCAGCAGTATTTATTAGAAGTTTGCAAATAGTGGTCTAGAATAACAATGTATGCTATTTTTATATGAAGTAAGTTCTAACCACTTCATTCCACCTCCACCACACATTGCAATTGTATTCTTCACAGATATAAAAATTTAAAAAAATAAAATAAAATTCCAAACAAGAAATCTCACCAGAGTAACACATGCCCCAGCCATGAAAAAAATCAGTAAATGAAACAGACCTCAGTGATTGTGCGATGTTTGGTGATCAAGCCTGGAAATAAGCAGACTGGCATCTGCAGAATGAGGTCCCCAGAGGGTGAATTTGGTGAGGCTACCCTGCACAGCAGCGTAGCATTACTAAATTTACCCTCTATGAACCTCAATCAGAATCAAGGTCTCAGAACTAAACGAAAAGAGGTACCCAGAGGATAAATTGAGGGATTCAAGCCCAGTGTGTGGGATAGCATGAGCAAATTCCCCCTCTGGGGACCTCATTCTGTAAATGACAGATTTCTAATTTTCAGGCCTGTTGGTGATTGTAGTCAGAACAGTCTGAGTTATGGTGGAGAATAACATTTGATTTTCAATGAAAGTAGAGAAGTATGACCTTCACCTTCAACATAAGCAAGCAGGTATTATATAGTATATTATACAACACATCTTCTGACTGTCCTTAACCCTTTACCTAACATAGCGGCCAAAAATGGCCAGGAAATTGACCAAAATAAGCCTACCACAGCCTAAAATATCTTACAAATGTCTCGATAAAACCATACAAATATAAATATCATTAGAATCGGCTCGTCAAGCTGGTTCTAATGATATCCATATTTGAATGATTTTATTGTAACATTGTTAAGAATATTTTTCGAAAAACGTGAAATTTAATTTATTTTTTAAAAAAGCTATGTTAGGTAAAGGGTTAACTTTTGTATGAAGTTTGATAATTGTGTTATGATTTGATTCAGAGTTATGGCCGAGACACAATTAAGTGTGACATTGAAATTGAACCTTGACTTTTGGTTACAGACCATGCTGTAGTGTGACCCCCCCCCCCCCCCCCCCCCCCCCATCCACCCATATTACGTGAACCGCTAGATAATGGCCGGTGCTGTAATACTAAAGCTTAGAATTGCGACAAATTCCTTTTTCACTATAGAAAACAAAATAACTAGTCGAAAACCAAACATGACCAGTTTCTGACCAGGCACGACTCGTAACACTTTAGTGTTAGTCTAGAAAAGTATAAAACCGTAGGGCTTCATCACATCTGACAAACTCCATAATGCCAGTAAAGGACAGAGAGGTTATGGCTTCTTCTTACATGGAAGAGCACTCAAAAGGGGATTAGACTACAAGTTTCTCAACGGGAAACTCTGAAAGATCTGGGGTCAGATTGCGAGTTGGAGAGCATCCTTCATCGGGGTTGACTGTTTCTGTCATATGGAAGGAACATCCGGACACACACATCTCGGATGCGTGCTCCGACTCATTGAAGTTTCTCGCGACAAACACAGTTGGCCATGACTGCTAACGGGACAGAGAGGGTTCTCCTACTTGCGATCTGACCCCAGATCTTGCGAGCATCCCATGGAAAAACTTTCAGGCTTCTTCTTTTTCCATCATCGCTGGGGTGAGCTTTTGTTTATGAGGTTCTCGCTCTACCCACGTCTATACTTCTCGACCGCAATAGACCTATCCGGCATCCCAGCTCCCATATAGGGACAACCACTTCAACAGTCGAGCTAGCTGCATGCAGAGGATTAAGCGAACTAACTAGAGACCTCAATCCACTGCTAAAAATCATGAGCACCTTGGCAGCTAGATCTGTTTACTCATCAGAGCGAGGCTCATCCGAGTGTGATGACGGCAGCACATAATGGACAGGTGTCAAAGTACCATCACCATGTCTTGTTCCACTGAAAAAGAGACTGAAAGACTAGTATTAGCCTGCAGTGAAAGCTCTGACATTGGAACAGCACCACTCACCACACAGGTCTTTTTGAATAAAGCCTAAGTACCCCAAGGGAACCTCATGAGCCCAAGGGCATCCTGATAGAGCCTAAGTTATTTATTTATTTATTTATTGGTGTTTAAGGTCACATACTTATGCACAATGGCTAACCGTGACCGTGACAGTTTTACGGGTGGGAGGAAGCCGGAGTACCCGGAGAGAACCACCGAGCAACGACGAGCAGCTGTCAGCTCTCCAACATCGTAACTCTGAACTCTGCACCGCAGCACAGGCAGGGTTAGATTGGTTGAAGACATGCGCACCATCGACGTGCAGTACGCCTCAGTACACAGCGTCATCGTGCCCCCATGTAGGCAATCGGGGTGAAGTGTCTTGCCCAAGGACACAACGCGGTTGCCGCGGGTGGGATTCCAACGAGGACCCCTCGGCCTGCAGCCCGCACCTCTACCAACTGAGCCACCACGCCCCCGATAGAGCCTAAGTGTGGACAATCACTACCTAATAAAAGCTAAACTCCCGGAATAAGATATAATATGTATCCTAATAGAAAAAACAATAACTGTTTTTAACTAAACACTGAATTAATACGTATCCAAAACGTTATTGAACAGACAACAACGTCAAGAGGAAAAAAACGGAAACTAACCAACAACAGGCACAAGGGAGGCCCAAAGTCAATAACCGATCAACAACCACTTGATGCAAAGCTATATCATCATAGGAAGAAAAACAATGCATCTGGTAGAAGATGCAAGAATACAAAACATCCTGAACAGTAAATGAACACAATGTAAACACAGGGGATAAACAGAATACCTATTCCGTTAAAACAAGTTAAACTCCCAAGAATTTTAATAAAAAATTCTCAATAAAAAAGCCGAAAGAGCTTGGGAGTATAACAGGAGGATTCAGGAGAGGGAAGGGAAGTAACACTAATAAAAACAACAGTGGAGTCATATTATAATGACAACGTTCAGAAGAATATCCTTGAAAATGGGAAACATGAATAATTTTACATACAAATTATGAAGTTATAGCCCTGAACATCCAAAACCACCATTATTCACTTCCAACATCCTGCTACACTGTTGATTCCATAAAAACCATCATTGATTTCTGTCTGGCATCTTCAAAATGCGAATTTATTGCACAGATGTCAGTTCAAATGTTTACTGACTTGGGCCAAATAAAAGAATGATGCTTGGCGCCAATTCCGGTCTCTTCCTGGGTACTGCACAAGTGCAGTACTAAAAGTATGGAGAGCCAGATAGGACTTTCAAATTTCAGTATTGTATGCAAATTTGGGGGATTGGGGGGTTCAAAATTTGTGTTTGCCCCTTGATATTATTGAGTTTGCACCAGCTAAGTCTGGGCCATTGAATCTGGTATAAAAATATACATATTTACTTGTTTATTGATTAAGGTCACATGCTGCATCAGTAATAATGATGGCAATACAAGTATGAAATTAAGTTTAGCCAAGCATTTATGCCTATGCAGACCACTTTTGAAGATTTTTACGCTAGGCATTGTTTCTGGGTCCTATTTCACCAGTAAAAAAAAACTAGTTTACCAAAGGCAACAAGCACTATTCCACTTCACAGTGTTCTCACAGGAACAGAAAATGCATGTAGCTAATAACTTGCAGGTAACGTAACAAAATATGTTTTGAAACAAAAAGACACTTTCAACTAGGCCTGGAAATAAGCCGACTGTCATCTGCAAAATCAGGTCCCCAGAGGGTGAATTTGGTGATACTACAGTAGGGAAGCATCACTAAATTTACCCTCTGTGAACCTGAATCTGAATCAAGGTCCCAAGCCTAAACAGAAAGAGGTACCCAGGGGATAAATTGGCCCACTGTATGGAATAGCATCAGCAAATTCACCCTCTGGGGACCTCATTCTGCAAATGACATATTGCTTATTTTCAGGCTTGTTTTCAACACAGAATCTCTGAACATTTGACAATATCCAACACAAATGAGAAATACCCTATATTTTATTAAAACCACACAATACATAACCTCCAATATAAGATGAATTCTTAACCCTTTACCTAACATGAAAAGCAGACGACACTAAAAAAAAATCTTGAATAACTCATTTTTTTCATTTTTTGTCTCAAAAACATAGGTTGTGACCCTTCGCTGGAACAAGCTCGTTCCAACGAGGGGTCATAACCTACGTTTTTGTGACAAAAAATGAAAAAAAATGATGAAAATTAATGGGCGATTTTTTAGAATAGCATTGGACGGTTTTGGCCGTTGCATTGGGTAAAGGGTTAATTCTATTTAGTCTAAGACACTGACTTCTTGACCTGAACATCTAAAAAAAAAATGTCCCATTAATCAACCAATGGACATTTCAGTTTATATATTGTAATTAACTGGTAGAGTGCTAGAAGCCACTACCATGGCTCTACTAAAAGTGCTGAAAGTCACTTTAGTGTCTTTACACTGTGTATATTAGCTTATTTCTAAATGAAACAAAATACTGCATTTTGATTGGCTGAGAGGTACGATGTAACTCCTGCCCCACAGGTGCCTATATTTTTACACGGGTGTTTAAACCCGGTATAAAAACAAGAATACACAATCTCAGAAGGAGATGTCTTAAAAAGTTCCTATTTTGCCAAATGATTTTTTTCAGTAAAAAAGTATGTGTATTGGTGTATTATTTTTTTTTAAATAAAAAATAAGGTATATTTAATGTTTTGAGATTGGTAGTTATGTAGAAAATGAGATAAAAACAAAAATAAAAATAAAAAATTTGTGGAATTATTTTTTTACGTTTTTGTTTTCTTGAAAGTAAAAGCGAAAAGGTTTTGTTGTCTGCCCAATTTAAAAAGAAAATGGAAGAAATAAATAACAAGTGCTTTGCAAGTCACACAGATTCAGAAATACTAGAAAAAAGAACAAAGGTTATTCCTAACAATGCAGAGAAGGCCAACAGAAAATGTGCTAATCTGCTGCGAACATATTTATTGGAAAAGGGTGAAAATCAAAACTTTGAGATGTATACACCTGTAAAACTAAATGAGACTTTACAGCATTTTTACCTGGATGCAAGGAAAAGTGGTGGCAAAATGTACAAAACATCATCACTCGAAAATTTCAGTTATGGACTCAATAGGTATTTGAAGGCACCCCCCACATGTAAAGGAATTTGACATTATAAAAAACAATGAATTTTATTCGTCGAACGAGTGTTTCAAAACTGCGTTGTGTGGACTCAAAATCTTCCGGGAAGGGTGAGTGTGTGCATTACCCGGTCATAACAGACGCCGATATAAGGCAATTGTACGGAAATTTTCGTTTGTCTGCAAATACACCTGTTGGTTTGCAAAACAAAGTTCAGTTAGACATTAGGTTGTATTTCTGTCGAAGAGGTATGGAAAATTTCAAAGACATGACAAAAGATACATTTAAAATTGAAACAGATTTTGCAACTGGACTGAAATTTGTAAGCAAGGCCAAGGATGAACTGTCAAAAAATAGACGCGAATGCGACAAGAAAAATTACGGTGGTGTAATGACTCAAGTTCCAAACTCACCATTCTGTCCTGTGGCATTCTTTGAAAAATATATATCCAAACTGCATCCTCAGAATGAAAAACTGTGGCAACGCCCAATTGACTGTTTCAAAGACGATGATGAAATATGGTACACCAAACAATGCATTGGAAAAGATTCCCTGAGTTCATTCATGACTCGCTTGAGCAAATTCTGTAATTTGTCCCAGGTTTATACGAATCACTCATTGCGCGCAACAAGCACCACTATTTTAGCCAGAAACAACTTCTCTCCGTCACAGATAATGGCAGTAACTGATCATAAGTCTGTAAATTCTTTGGCTGTATATCACAGAGTATCAACGAAAGAGAAAATCGCGATGGGCAAACAATAAATGAAACTATAGACGTCAACTGTAACTCAAAACAGCCAATATATACTGACAGTGGCCCTGCTGTATCGCACACAGAACCTTCACACTCAAATGAGGTCATGCCTGTTGTTACAAGTGAAACGTCAGTCTCGGGGGCACCCAGTGGGGATTTTCTTGATATTGCTGTACTCGATGAGTTATTCTCTGATGATTTTGATTTAGAACCTCAAGAGCATGTGATGGAAAGTAGACAGGTAGAATCACTAACAGTTAGAACAGCTTCGGAGGGACCACGTAGATGTTCAATGTTCAATAATTGCATAATTGGTAAAGTTGAAATTGTGTTTCGCAAATGAACTTGGTACTGGTACAAGCAAGAATGAACTAATATTAGCAACTTTTCATGTTCCTTGTTAAAAGTTTAATAAATCCTACATTTATGATACGGTATTGAACTGTCAATTTGTCAATAAACACTCTCCAAGATCCTGCATGTAGCCTTTTGTTGGTCCATGATCGGGTGGGGGGGGGGGGGGAGGGGGGTATGCAATGAATTTTCTGGTGCAATGTTGCAATAGTAACCCAATATTTATTGGTTTTGGAAATAAATTTGTTATCCTTTGGTTTCCCAGGGTGTATGGGAATTTACACCGGTCTGAAAACTCATAAGGATAACTAATAATCCACAGTGGATAACTAATATATTATCCACAGTGGCTTTTTTTACACCGTGTTTAACCATGGTGCAAAAACAAGAATATACAAGAGCAGGCTATATGGCTAAAAAAGAACCCATTTTTAATTATTAATTCATACCTTCTGCTTGGTTATGTTAGAACAAAAATAAAAGTACAGGAAATTTAATATTTTTGTGCAATAAAATATTACAGATATGGATGTCATTGGAACTGGCTCATTGAGCCAGTTCCTATGACATCCATATTTGTCTGGTTTTATTTAAGAAACTTGCAAAGTACAAATGTTCTGTCAGTTTTTAACCACAATGTAGGTTAAAGTATTAAGTGCACCAAAATTCGCCTCAGGGTGTATGAGTTCCCAAACCAGTGTAAATTCACATACACCCTGGAAAACACAAGGATAACTAATAATGTCATTTATGTAGCAGTAGATAAAGATTATTCATATAAAATGTATTGTTACAAGTTCTTGGAGAGGGCCAACAGGCACTCTCCTATAAATAGTAACAAAACAATTACTGATGAACAAAATCTTGCTAAACTAAGGCTCCCTTGCTGACAGCATTGTATCTTTGAAAAGAAATTCTCATGTTGCAAATCACCTTGAAAAAATAATTTTGCACTCGACCAGATAACATAAAGTTTGCAACATACTCAGCAGAATTGATGAGCTGTGACTTCAGATCCACGTCTCGACAATATTTCTCTGCCAATCGTTTCCATAACAGACTAATAATAAGAGCCATGGCTACAGGATCATCAGTATATTTCCAAACCACTTTGGTCAGTTCAGGTATAAAGTTTAGTGCTGCCCAAAACATCAGTGAGTTCAATGCCTGAAAACACAGAAAAAAATATGTTTAAATCTATACCTTGGCCCCAGTATATGTTAACACAGCATACCCGATCTGAAATCTGTTAACCTTAGCCTGACATTACTGGTACACAACACATCCATTATCAGTGGTTCTTCTACCCTCTTTGAGAAAGTGTCCGGAGTCCATACATCTGAGAAAATTCCTGTCATGAAGGCTCCAATTAGGAATTTGATTGGAAGAAGAAACACCAAAAGAATAAGAAATGTTACCTTCATATTGAGCTGAGAACATTAATATAAAAGCTACAACATGTATAGTACATCTATTAAGTTTTATAACAAACAGTCACATGAAATAAAGATAAGTTTTTTTAATTTCTATTATAAATTGTATTTGTTACACATGGACAGTCTACATTCTGTGGCTTAACAGTTCTGTCTAGGCAAGACTTGGCTGCCTATATAGGCAGCCAAGTCTTGCCTAGAAACAACTGACAAGGTTCTTGGTATGTAACTTGCAAATGTATCTAAAAACTGCTTGATGAGGCATATGTTTTGTTGCAATAAAAAGCGATCAAAGTCAAAATAAGGCCTTCGATCGTTAAAAAAAAATTAACCCTTTACCCAACATAACGGCCAAAACCGGCCAGCGCCATTCACAAAAATCGCAAATTAATTTTCATTATATTTTTAATTTTTTGTCTCAAAAACATAGGTTATGATCCCTCTTTGGAACGAGCTCGACCAGCTCATTCCAAAGAGGGGCCATAACCTATTTTTTGAGACAAAAAATTTAAAAAAAATAGTTATTAAAGAATTTTGTTTGCAAGTGTCGTCTGCTTTTCATGTTAGGTAAAGGGTTAAATGTTTATTGGAATTTTTGGTTTGAACTGGGAAAAATCATGCCAAAATGGCATTGTGAAAGGGCCCCATACTCAGACCCTGTAAACACCCAAAACGATCTTTGATTATTTGTTTAAAAAACAGTTATAAAACTATTTTGTCTTTCCAATACAAAGGTTATAACCTCTCAATAGACTGGGCTCTTTCCAATAGGACATCATAACCTATATTTTGGAACTAAAAATAACATAAGCAATGCCTATCAGAACATTATATGCCCATTTACACACTGCATTGGGGAGGGGGAAGGAGGGGGAAGGTGGGGGTGGAAGGGGATGACTGTGACCAGGCTTGGTACTGAATTTTATAAGTGGAATAACATCTATCTTGATAACTTTATTAATATTTATTGGGGTTTAATGACACTTTCAACAGCCAACATCACTTCGTGTCAGACAGTTTTATGGGTGGAGGAATCCAGAGTACCTGGAGAGAACCACCAAGCAATGGCGAGCAACTGTCAGACTCCCCAACATACTGACTCCGCTCAAGCAGGGTTAGTATTGGTTGAAGGCAAGTGCACCATCGATGTGCAGTACATTTATCTTGATATCACACTGTTAAAACCTTACAGACTTCTCAAAAGAAGGTTAATTGCAGCTGATTCTGTTATTTTTTACCTCTATTTGTGACCCTAGAAGCTTGGTCTTGAAGTTTATACCCAGTAAGTGACATACTACTTAGTAGTGGTACATACATTATATAAGTTTTATCTAAAAGTTTTATTATGCCTCACGTTTGTAACAGCAGCCGTGATTGGTTAATTTGACACCTTCTAAAGTCATAGAACTGGAGTTTTGGGGCAAAACACAGGTACTATCGGAACGTTCTTCCCTGGAGACAAGAGAACAAAGAAAATGTAAGCTCCACTTCCATTTATCAGTGTCGATTACGCACGCTCTTATTGGAATTTCTCAACACCAAACGCTGGCTCCGTGTCCGTTTAACTTTTTTCGTCAACGATATTCACAAACTTACCAACAAATATGTCATCTTTAGTGGGTGTGTTTTCAATTTTAACTGCAAACACTGAATTCAAAAGAATCAGAAATATTAAACTTACGTGTTGTTCACCACTTCAGTGAATCCTGAATATGAGTTATGACTTCAATCAATTATATTTCCACAAGTTTAGTACTCCTCGACCTCACTTGAGCCTCCGCCTCAAGTTCAAAATAAATTGTTTCACTCCGCTTAATTCTAACAACCGTCATCGTCCAAGAAACATGAATTTATAATCCATTAATTTATACCACTTATCACATTAACAATGAATTATAACATGAACAGCATGATGCAGATCAAACACTGGCATTTGGTGATATAGAAACTCCTAAAGCGACGGCACTTGTGACAAGTCATTTTCGAAGAGACGTCATTCGTTCGAAATGACGTCATGGTTTTGGATTTGACTACATTGTTGTTACAAGATTGATGGCATGTTGCAGTTAACACTTAACAATGAAAGTTATTTTTTGTTCGGCATAATAAAATAATTAGAATGTTTCTTTTCATGTTCTATCAGTCGATAGTACCTGAGTTTGTGTGATTTCTGAAATAAAACCTTCAGCAGCTTTGCTGCTTCGGTCCATTAACATTTTTGTGTCTGGCCCAAAACAGCTTCGCTGCTTCAGATTTTATTTCAGAAATCACACAAACTCAGGTACTATCGACCGATAGAACATGAAAAGAAATGTTCTAATATTATAATAGACAGGACATGAACAAGTTAGTGTTCATGCTATTTATTTATTTATTGGTGTTTAACCCTTTACCTAAAGTAACGGCCAAAACCGGCCAGCGCTATTCTCAAAAATCGCCAATTAATTTTCATTATTTTTTTCAAATTTTGTCTCAAAAACATAGGTTATGACCCCTCGTCGAGCTCGTTCCAACAAGGGGTCATAACCTATGTTTTTGAGACAAAAAATGAAAAAAATTAGTTATTCAAGAATTATTTTTGCAAGTGTCATCTGCTTTTCAGGTTAGGTAAAGGGTTAACTACACTTTCAATAGCCAGGGTCACCTCGTGTCGGACAGTTTTACGGGAAGGAGCAAGTACCCGGAGAGAACCACTGAGCAATGCAGGGCTCAAAATATCCTTTTTTCTATGCGTAGCAAAATGCTACACATTTCCAAAAAATGAATAGCATTTTGTTCAAATTGCATAGCCGTTCTTGTATACAGGAGTTATGCCATACTGTTTTGTATTGAACTCTCCTGAGCAGATAGAATAATGTCCATCCATTTCTGTGCTTTTTCAAATGAGCTGCAACACATGAACCACTAGCTATGTTTTTCAACTGAACTGCCTTTAACAAATTCATGGACTTTGATGTTTCCAAATGCGTAACATCTCTTAATTTGATGGGCTTAAAATTATTTTGACTGGGTATTTTATGCAAAATGCAGAAACAATGCCGGATGAATTTTAAACCAATAAAATTCACGTTACATATGAAGTTGCTAATGCGAGACGGAGAGTTAATCTTATATCAGGAGTAAAGCATCAGTGAACTAGCTTGCAAAGTTTTGTTGCAAATTTTCATTTTTACATTTTGCAATACAAGATATTCAACTGCAGCCTATTAGGCTGCAGTTGAATATATTGTATCGCAAAATGCTATACATAATTGAAAATTGTGTAGCTTTTAGCATGTATTGCATAGCAAATAGCGATGCGAAACCACTTATTTTGAGCCCTGCAATGGTGAACAACTGTCAGGCTCCCCAACGTACTTACTCCACACAAGCAGGGTTAGCATTGGTTGAAGACAGATGCACCATTGACATGCAGTATGCCTTAGTACACCTTGCCACCATGCTTCCATGGGGGCAATCAGGATTAAGAGCCTTGCCCAAGGACTCAACACAGTTACCCCTGGCAGAGATCCAACCATGGACCTCTCAGTTTGAAGTTCAATGCCGTAACCACTGAGTCACCATCTCCCTAATGTTAATGCTGATTCCATCCCTGTCTGTGATCTTTGCCACTGAAGCTTGGTCTTGAAATCTATTGAGACACACCACCTAGTTGTGGTAACCAAGTTTCATCTTGCTATTTCATTCCACTAAAAAGTTATGGATGGACTCAAAATTTTTTTAATCATTTGAACCCAAGAGGTTGCTTTTCCAGCCCAGGAACATGATAGGTCATAATTTCATTAAGTAGGATGGCTGTTAAGTGAATGTTTGGGACATAACCAGAGGCTCAAGTGAGCCTAAAACGTTCACCTGGCTCAAGTTGTCAAAAGAGATGAGTGTATCAGTAAGGGACCAGCATACGAAGCCCAAATATTAATCCAGGACTCAATTTGAACAAACTTGAATCGTTTTCAAGAAATTTTTAAACTATGGGTCCCAATAAAGAGCCCAAATATTAACCCAAAGGCCTGATTTGAACAAACTTGAACCTGACTCCCCTAGAGATGTTGTATACCAAATATAAAAATATTCTGAGTGGTGGATTTGGGAAATGAAAATTTTTAAAGAAATTCCTTCATATGGTACTATGTTACAATTTAGGCTCCCATAGGGAACATAAATATTAACCAAGGGACTTGATTTGAACAAGCTTGAATCTAACTCCCATAGAGATGTTGTATACCCATTATCATAAGAATCTGACTGGTGGATCTGAAGAAGATTTTTAAAGATTGTTCCCCATTTTGCACTATTGGGAGACCAAATATTGACCCAGAGACTCAATTTGAACAAACTTGAATCTGACACCTCCAGATGTTGCATACCAAATATGAAAGGATTCTGACTGGTGGATCTGAAGAAAAAGATTTTAAAAGAAATTTTCTCATATTGCACTAAGTTCAACTTTGGGCTCCAATAAAGAGCCCAAATATCAACCCAGGGATCCGATTTGAACAAACTTGAATCTGCCCCCACCCTCCACCCTCCTAGAGATGTTGTATACCAAATATAAAAGGATTCTGACTGGTGGATCTGAAGAATATTTGTAAAGAAATTTCCTCATATTGCACTAAGACTTAAACTTTGGGCTCCAATATGGATATGCTCCCACAGAGAGCCAAAATATTAACCTTCCAACTTCCCATCAACCAACTTTAATCTTCAATACCAAAGGATGTTCCATACCAAATATCAAGGTTTTCTCTCTGGTGATTCATGAAAAGATAATTTTTAAAGATTTTTAGTTTTTTGGGGCATTAACCAGAGCCTGAAGATAGAAGCTGCTTCATTTGAACAAAATAGTAAGGGTGTACTCCATAGATGGTCTGTGCAATATATGTTTGAATTTAGCTTAATGGTTATGAAGAAGAAGACACGTTTCCAAAAGTTAACAGACAACAAACGGCAGACAGATGTCGGAAACCAAGTGATGGCAATAGGTCACACTGACTTGTAGTCAGGTGAGCCAAAAATAAAAATTAAATGGTTTATGTCTCATATTTTATCCATGTTAATAAAATTGCTAAATTTGTCCCTTGAGTGCAACAAGGTTTTGCAATGCTTTAGCATTGCAAAGCCTTTTTTCACTCAAGGGACAAAATTCACCACCACCAATGCTATTCTGTAGATTATGAGGATGATGGATGACGGATGATAGGTGATGGCAATAGCTCACACTGACTTGAAGTCAGGTGAGCTAAAAGTTAAAAAATTTATAGTAATTTATATATTTTTTATACTTACCAATGACCCAGACATAGCTGGTGCTAACTCTTAAAATATAGGGCCAAACACAAATTTTGCCCCCCAATCCCCAAAATTTGCATCTAAAACTAAAGAAAACATGTCCTGAGAGGCCCTCCACACTTCGCCCCTACTGCGCATGCGCAGTGTCAAGGACGTTCCGAAATTGGCGCCATTTATCATTCTAATAACCAGTGCCTGGTAAGCGCTATGTACTCAGCGGGGAGGCAAGAGTTCCCAACTCCTGGGAGGGCCATCCCCGTCTGGGTCATTGGTAAGTATAAAAAATATATAAATTACTATAAATTTTTTAACATTTTTATACTGTACCAATGACCCAGACATAGCTGAATAGTAAAAAGGCTGGAGGGCCAAGGACATAGAGCAAAATGGAATACGCTCAATAAAATAAAATAGAGTCATCCCCTGTAGGGAAAAGAAGTAATAGGCCTTACATGTATCTTTCTTATTTATGATAAATTAGAAAGATACAACACCTTCCAAAAATTGAGCTTCATACATCCATGTACTCTATTAATATCCAATAATCCTTATACTAATAATTTTTAAAGTAAGCCAATAATAAAGTAAGTCTAGAGAATAGAGACTCTTATACTCCTAAAAGTGTGTGAGAATTGCATAATCATGTCCGTTGACATATGCAATATTCAAAAGCTATACTTTAAAAACTAAGACTTGAATGAATTTTATAAACTTAAACTTCTCACTAAACAACCATCCCAATAACAGCTCAGAATTACTAACTCCGGAGGAGGTATCCCCTTGTTTTCATAGTAAAAACAGGTGACCCAAGGGAACACCCTCCCCCCCCCCTTTTTCTTGCCCTGGGTCAAATAGCCCAGAGCGAAGAGGGCAGCCGAACGGAGACACTGCCGAAACAGACAGCCTACCTAGCTATAGTAGCAACTGTTAAGTGAATGACATTCTGAGCAGTAGATAATAGACCTAACAATAGAGGCCTCCAGAAATGGACTCGATATTTCTGAGATAAAATTCATGAATGGATGGCTGAGCGCAATGAGCAGCCTTCAAAAATCTATAATAGAACACTATTAATGTAAGCCCAAGAAGTAGAAGAACTCTTACTTCATGAGCCGAAATCTTAAGCACAACTGCTAAGCCAATGATATACCATAAGCAGTACGCTAGTTAATAGAATCCATTAACAATAAAATGGAGCGTAACGTCCTTCTACTAGACATCAAAGACAGAAGAAGCTTACGCCCTTGTAATAAACAGATATCTGTTTATAAATACATAAACTGTACCCGGAAAGAGTAAAGGCCTATGCCCATACGAAGACGGAAGGACCTTAAAATAATAGGTTCCGGATAATAGGAGCCTAACTCTTATGCAACAATCCAACCTAAATAGTAACGGAAGTATTGATTCCGAAACTATGAAAGTGAAAATCATCCATCGATAGTGCATGAAACTCACTGACTCTACAGTAAAAGAGAAACCAACAGAATTACTGTCTAAAAGGTCAGAATTTGAAAACTACTGTTTCCAGAGGCTCAAATGATTACTTATCTAAATAAGAACCTGAAGTTAAAATCCGTATAGGAATTTAATCTAAAGATTCTAAGTCTATTTATCAAAAAGTTACTAACTGACTTAGATAAAGAGACAAAAGACTCAATTGTAAACTATCGTAGAGTGCATAGGTATGAGGTAACATAAACCTATAACCTAAATAACAACAGGCTGCAGTAGATCTTGTGAAACAAGTATACTAAAAAATAGCAATGAGTAGTATGGAGGGATCAACCATATGAACATAATGATCCCTACACCACGACGGAAGAGCCTCCACTTTAGTCGCATAGAATAGCGAAGAAGAGGATCTCCTATAGTAAGAAATCGCGTCCAAAGCTCGTCCAGTACAGTGCTTACAATGCAATACGGACCACACAACGGAATACATGAAGGTTGCGACCTTGCTGGTTGTGATAAAGATGACACGATTTACCCAGTGAAAAAAGATCCTCACATAGAGGAAGATTTCACGTTAAGATCCACAGTAGACAAGAGAGTAAATTACTCATGATCTCTGTGAAGATAGAGATGCTATCAACAGAAATGTATTGTGGTTGTTTATCTTAGCAATACCTGCTAAAAACAACAGCGCCGGAGGATACGCGTATCCTATCATTCTGTCCTATAGATCAATAGAGCGTTAACAGTATTAGCTCAGAGATCTGGACAAGCCAACACATACGTCTGCAATTGATTAGCCAGCTGTGTCATAAATAAAACATCATTGGGCGCTCCCATAGATAGCAAATCTGATTGAATACTTGTTTGTTGAGAGTCCATTCTGACAGCAACAAGCGACCCGTAAGAGAACGGGAGTGCGATAAAACAATCAGACGACCCAGAATATGACGGACCAAAACTGAACTTGGTGTACTATAACCAACAGACGGATTCTTTCCATTAAATTGAATAACGGAAACGAAAGAGTGCCTCCCTGGTTCCGGAGATACGCCACTACTGTCGAATTAAAGGACAGGAATTTGGGCATGCGTTTCTGAATAATGTTCATGCAATGACATAAAGCAAGCCTAAAAAAAACATTATTCCGCGGAAGTTAACTGATAGCTAAAAGACTGCGGAACCCAAAGACCCTGGCACTTCGAATCCGTAGGGATCAGTATATATCCCAATCTGTTTGACTGGCAACCGTCATAACAGCCACACTCGGGTCCGGCAACTGCGGCGGCACTCTCTGAGTCAACCACCGAATGTTTGCCCCAGTCTGAATCTCTTGTAACACTAGATAGACAAGAGAATGTATAAATCAAGCAATTCATGGATTGCCGGAAAGTTGCCGTCGAAGAGAAGCTCCTCCGAGAACGAAGCGACTCTGAGAGAGTTCTTAACCTACTATCCACGCGTGGATGTAGCTAGGGCTGCATCACGTCTAACCAACTCCAATCAGCCACTGAAGGGCGGAGTTATACGTGAACAAACTACTGCCCTCAAAAGAAATTACATTGAGAATAATATCCCGTAAATCTTTTCTTGAAGACGTAATGATAACGCCTCAGTAAGGCGGATTACGTATAATAAAGCGTCTAAGTTAAGTCTAATATACATAATGTCGTTCCCAACATTGAAATTGGAAAAGACATAAACGGTGAAAAAGAATATATGCAGTCTTTAATCACACCGTCTAGACGCATATGAACTCTCGGTATGCCCTGCTCTGCCAAAATAAACTATATGTAAAAAAAGATAAAATGGCAGAAATGAGCCACGCGGACAAGAAACTAAACTATCATGCTTAGTAGCCGTCTTGTATATATATATAAATATATAGCGTCGAAAAATAAAACACATGTTGTAATGACAATATTGGACTGCGTCGGTAAGTCAGGGACAAAGTCCCTGTACCGATCGAAAAATCCGAGTCCAATGACGCTATAAGTCTCTTATCCAAGATCGCAGCAATGAAGTCCGAAAAATAATCACTGGAAGAAATGCCAGAAGATATGAAAGGCATCTTCCGATACTACTAAAGGGAAAACTCGAAATCTTTCGAATCCCTTTCGCCATCCTGTCGGACCCTATAAAGCGTTCGGTCGTCCGTAGCTTGATGCAACCGCGGACCGCACCGACCCAGCGCCGTCGGATAATTCCTGATTCGACCGAGAAACCGTCAATTGCTGGGATGCTGCGAAACAACTGTGCTAACTCGGATAGCACGTCCGTCACTGAGGCCTGAGGAGCAGCGGTCTTACGATGCATTGCCGCAGGAAGCTCCGAGATCGTTACCCCGTGCATACTTCCAATATGCGAGCGAACGGAGTGTATAGGCCTCGTGTCCCTTGGCTACCGGATGGCGCGACCTATTCGCTGTGGAATCACTGAATGCCGAAACTGATCGGATACTCGAGGTCACGTAGCCAATGTGCGGTCGTGTGCCCTGCTGTGAGGATGAGGAAGCATTAAAGACAGTCTCTCGGACTGTCAATATAACGGAGCGTCCCGAGCAACGGACATATGCTCCGAATGTAAAATATCTGAACCACAACATGCGGTCCCCTATGTTGTTGGCTTCCTCCGATCTGTCCTCAATCTGCCGTCACTGGGTGAGTACTAAAGTAATTAAAGTGCTCGCATCACCCAAATCTCCTTCCTAGACCGCAACGGACGAACCCGGCAGCCGAACCATTCGATGAATGTACGCTACACCGGGTGAGCTAGCGAATGTCACTCCGTAAGCGATAGACATATTCCATGAGCACTTATTGCCGCTAACTCTTCATTAACTATGACGACAGAGGCACACTTTTGAAAGACATCTCCATAACTCTTCGAACAAGAAACCAGAAATGCTTGGATAGCAAGCATAAAATAATAATATATATAGCGTCGTTCAATAATTCGAAAGTTTGTGTGACATTATTGGACTATGTCGGAACTGAGGGACGATGTCCCTGAACCGAACCAAAAATTTCTAAGTCCACCGACGCTATCAGTTTCTTATCCGGCATCGCAGCATATGTTGTTCCGAAAGGGAAAGCTTGAAATCCACCGAATCCCTTTCGGTATCCCGTCGGACCGGATGAAACTTTCGGACGTCCGTACCCGCTTCCGCGGAGCGTCCCGACCCAGCATCGTCGGATAAAATATATGCGACAGATTCAGTTGATGCTGGGATGCTGCGATAAACTGTGCTATTAAGGAAAGCACGTCCGTTCCCGAGGCCTGTGCAGTAGCGGACTTACGATGCATTGCCGCTGGAAGCTCCGTGTACGTTGACTCCCGCATACTTCCTATGCGAACGTCCGGAGTCTGCAGGCCTCGAGTCCCCGGCTACCGACCCAGCGCTGTCGGATAATTCTCGATCCGACACCATTTCTGTCGGCTGCTGGGATGCTGCGATAAGCTGTGCTATGTGCACAAGAATGTCCGGCGTCGAGACCTGCGGAGGCGCAGTCTATCGCTGCTTCGCCGAGGGCAGCTCCGCATCAGATGGCTCCCGCATACTTTTCCTATGCGAACGTCCGGAGTCCATCGGTCTCGAATCCCTGGCTGCCGGATGGTGTGACCTGGTCGCCGAAGAATCCTTGATCGGCGAAGCTGGTAATATATCGGCGGTCACGCAGCCAAGGTGCGGTCGTGTGCGCTGACGAGAAGAGGAAGCCTTAGCAGTCTCAGCGGACTGCCTATACAACGGAGCGTCCCGAGCGACGGACGTATGCTCCGCTAACGACACATTTGTACCACAACATCTGGGGCCAGATGTTGTTGAACGAGAGAGGGGCCTCTCTCGCTTGCCGTCCGGATGGACCGGAACGAGCTATGAACCGGACTAAAAGGCTTCCTCCGTTCTCCCTCCGATCCGCCGTCACTGGGTGTGCATTAAGTTAATTTTATAGTGCTCGCATCACCCCAAAATTCCTTCTAGACCGCAACGGACGAACCCGGCTGCCGAACCATTCGGTGAATGGACGCTACACCGGGCGAGCTAGCGGACGTCAAAGGCCGTCGAACCTACTAGGGTCCTCTTAGGCAATTGGCGTATTACATGAGCACTTTTCCGCTAGCCCTTCATTAATTGTGACGACGGCGGCACACTGTTGGAAGACATCACAGATACATCACCCTAATCTTGATCGTCTGAAATAGAAATTGATAAAGTAGAGTGACCCTGCGGGGAAAGGACCGGAGTGTCCAAATCCCCAACACCATACCGTGACATACGCTTCCCATATTGTCATCGAAATCATACGATACAGAACCGGAGTTAATGCGAGTACACTGACCACATATAGAATGATAATAAGGTCAGAGGAAGACTTCCTCTTAAAACAATTGATCAATATCCTTTCAATGTGAAAAGAAAACAAGTCCTGGTACTCGCACTAACCCCTGGCAATCAAAATACATAATAATAATATGATCCATTAAAATAGAAAAAATAATTGAAATCAAAATATTTTGAAAAAATATTTTTTCAGAACAGCCCAAGTTTCTGAAAAGTAACGTTGAGCCCCAATGGATCCCAAGCCTAAGTGTGGACAAAAATTTTAAAAATATTTTAAACAATTTATTCAACACTTACGAACAATAATAATGTATCTAGTTATGATTGAAATAACATAAAGATATTATTATTTAGAAATCCCCCCCCTCACACAGAGGGCTGTTGTAAATGTAAACAATGAGTGTAAAAACACTAAAATAAGACTCCAGGCACCCAGGCCCGAAATCAGTTACCAAAAATACACCATCTGATGCAAAACAGAGACTTCCAGGGAAGAAACTGCAGAACATCAGATGGTAGATGCAGAACACAACGCCTAACCACCCGTAGGTGAAGACGTAAACATGGGGAAAAAACAGAATTCATTCTGTTATTCAGCTAAACTCCCAAGAAATTTTAGTAATAATAATTACAGAAATTATGCCAAAAGCATGGGAGAATAGCAAGGGGGAACTTAAAGGACAGGGAGAGAGGAAAAACACTTGTAAAAACAGTGTAACTAAATAATCAGAATGACAACAAAATGGCTGCTGCCTTGAAAATAGGTAACTTAACATAATTTCATTAAAAAATTTTAAGTTACAGCCCTGATAATATTCTGTCACACATTCTTTTCCTCTCCTCCTTTTCTATCCTCCTTAGAATCAGCATTTCACTAATATTTATGTGTCTGGCATCATTTAAACTGAGATTTAAAAGCACAAAGATCAGTCAGATGTTAACTGATGAAGGGCCAAACTTAGAATGATAAATGGCGCCAATTTCGGAACGTCCTTGACACTGCGCATGCGCAGTAGGGGCGAAGTGTGGAGGGCCTCTCAGGACATGTTTTCTTTAGTTTTAGATGCAAATTTTGGGGATTGGGGGGCAAAATTTGTGTTTGGCCCTATATTTTAAGAGTTAGCACCAGCTATGTCTGGGTCATTGGTACAGTATAAAAATACTGGATGTCAGGGCTCGTCCAGCTCGTTCCAACGAGGGGTCATAACCTATGTTTTTGAGACAAAAAAATGAAAAAAATGAGTTATTCAAGAATATTTTTTGCACGTGTCGTCTGCTTTTCAAGTTAGGTAAAGGGTTAAACATTCCAGTTATTCTATGCCAACCCATCATTTGATACAACTCACATGCAACGTTTTTTTACAAAAAAACAAGGGTTTTAATCTCTCTCCTGACAAAGTGGTTCAAAGAAGTATTTGGGGTCACATTCAGTTAGACATGGTTCATCAACACTACAAAGGAATGAAGCCATGAAAGGAAAAAGGAACATTTTATGGAAAAACACTAAGGAATGGATTTGAACAAACTTGAACCTAACCAGCCCCTCAAGCTCCCCCAACCTCCCCCCCCCCCCCCCCCACACCCCATAGAGAACCCGAATATTAAGCCAGGGGCCCAATTTGAAATGAAACTGACCCACCTCGAGATGTTGTATACCAAATATGAAAGGATTCTGACCAATGGATCAGAAAAAGACGATTTTTGAAAGAAATTCCCTCATATTACACTGAGCCCAAATATCAACCCAGGGATGCCATTTGAACAATCTTGAATCTGACCCCTCTAGAGATGTTGTATACCAAATATCAGAAGATTCTAACTGATGGTTCTGAAGAAAAAGATTTTTTAAAGAAATTCTTTCATACTGCACTGAGATAGAATTCAGGCTCCAATAGAGAGCCCAAATATCAACCCATGAACCAGATTTGAACACATGTGAATCTGACCCTCCTAGAGATGTTGTATACCAAATGTGAAAGCCTTCTGACAATAGGGTCTAAAGAATGAGATTTATAAAAAAAAATCCATCCTCATATTGCACTAAGTTGATATTCAGGCTCCCATAGGGTGCCCAAATATTTACCCAGGTAATGAATTTGAACAAACCTGAAACTGACCCACCTCGAGATGTTGTATACCAAATATGAAAGGATTCTGAATGGTGGATCTGAAGAAGATTTTTAAAGAAATTCCTTCATATTGCACTAAGTTAAAATTCGGGCTCCAATAGGGACCCAAATATAAACCCAGGGACTCGATTTGAATAAACTTGAATCTGTCCATAGGAAGCCCAAATATTAACCAACAAACTTGATTTGAATGATCTAGAATCTGCCCCACCTATGGATGTTGTATACCAAATATGAAATGGTTCTGACTGGTGGTTCTGAAGAAGAAGATTTTTAAAGATTATTCCCCATATTGCCTTAAGTTAAAAATTTTGTATTGAGCCCAAAAATGAACCAAGGGGCTTCATTTTAACAAACATGTATTTGATTCCCACTTCCCCCTCCCCACCCCCATTCCTCCTATGGATGCCATATACCAAATATCAAAAGAGTGTGACCTGTGGTTCTGGAGAAAATTTTTTTTTTAATTTTTGCAAATGTGCTGATTCAGCATTTTTTTTGATACACTCTAACAAAACAGATAGCAATTCTTTTTCCACCACTCAGTTCTGCAGGTCCTAAGGATGCTTCACACCAAATAACAGTTCTCTGTTCCATGCGGTTTGGGAAATATGGGCATTTGAAAAAATTCTATTTTTAGTTCCTAGGGTTCAAACAGGTTTACGGAAAAAGACTTTTTTGTGCAAATCAAGTACTTATGACTCAATAATACAATATCCCAAATTTGGCTCAAATCGGACCATAGCTTCACAAAATTGAACTTCTGGGCAGGGCCAAAATCTCGCCCCTCCCATTACAAAGGCAAATATTGCTCCATAAACTTCATTCGAACAAACTTTATTCTACACCTCAATAGGAAGCTCCATACCAAATATTAAGCCATTGTACCTACTGGTTCATGAGAAGAAGATTTTTAAAGAATTTTGGAGCGTTTTCCCCCACTCCTGCCCTATGGGGCTGGGCATGTTAATTTCAATAAAAACAAAATGCGACGTCAGAACAAGTACCCACCTTAAAATTAAATAAAATTGGTTCAGTGGTTTAGAAGAAGCAGGTGCAAACAGCATGTTCATGGACGCCGGACAACAGACAGTGAATGATCACTATAGCTCAGTCAGGTGAGCTAACAAGTAGACTGTTTATTCTATTTTGATATTTCAAGAGAGATGTCCCATTTCCTATTTTTGATGCAAACATCAGTACCACAACAAAGAAAATCATAATTTTCCAATTTTTTAGGTTGTTTTCGATGTTCCCAGACATAAATGTTAATTATGTTTGACAAACAAAAAAACTAAGATGAAATATCAAATCAGCTTGAGTTATTCAACGATTCATGCAAATAAATACATGAGAATTTTTTTTTTAATCGAGATGAAAAAAGGTTTGACGTGCAATGGAAAGTTTGTATGGGTGGGCTTGAGAAATAGATGAAATTTGCATGGTCTTAGTGTTCATTTATTTTTAATAATACCTAATTGGAAAGGATTAAAAAGATAGGAGTTGAACTTAAATTCTGAAAAAGTAAAGATTTTCTATTGGGGAAAATGACTTAAACCCAATTCTTCTAGTCAACTCCTCTCTGGGCATATATCAATGAGTCTGTTAGAACGAGTCAATATATGATCCATAGACGAGGGTTGAGACTCTAATACACAATCTTGGAAACCCTCTTGGTGGTAATAACCAATTTATCTTACAATATCCCTCTTTTTTGACTTGTTTGCAAATATTTTGACAATAATTCAGCATCTATGAATTGATTTTTTATGAATGAAGATCATGACGTCATGGTATTATGATCTTGAGCTGTGCATGACGTAATCTGCACTCAGTGTTCCACTTGTGCCATAACCACCGAGGTTTTGAGTAGTGTTTCAGCAGTCTCTCTCTCTATTTTATTTTTCAGGTTTAACACATGGTACAGTTAAAACTAGAAGTCCTGTCACGAACTGTGCGCTTATCAAGGCTTAATTGCACATGGGAATTGCGCGTAATTGCCATATCGAATGGCATACAAAGCATGGCAGGTTCTCCTGGTTACTCAGCAAACACAGATAATGTTTCTGCCAATGGACCTCCGGGTTACCCGGAGGTCCATTGGCTGAAACATTGCTTGTGAACAGGCCATATGTACAAGATTTGATTTCCTCACTATGGTCATAACGCGTAGATTAATGCGCAGATCGACGTGCTATTTGTGCACATTTCATGACAGGACTTCTAGTTTTAACTGTAGACCTATATAAAAATATCATCATGGCAAAAATTATCTCGTCTAATGTCCATGGCAACTGTACTGTATATAAATGGAAAAAAATGATCGCATCTAATTTATTTTGCTGAGTTGGTGAGTTTATTTATCATTCAATTACTGTTAACAAAATGGTGACATTGACATGTGTAATAAGTGCAGGTGAAAAAAGTTCTCTTTCTGAATCGATTGATCGCACGTGCGGTTGCTACCTTCAGTACAGATTTGTATTTTGTCAAGACGTTTTTACTTGTATTTGAGGAATATTTTCTTGCTGTCAGATAAAAAGAATTATGCGGATGTCTGTATGTTCATTTATGTTCAGAGATTATGTTCAAAATTATATAGATGGGATTATGTTCATGCATATTCAGAGATTTTTAAGGTCAAATTCACAACCTTCAGATTATATTTCAACCAGGGACAAATGACTTTTATACTAGTAATACATAATCTCAGTAAAAATGTAAAGCACCCATTCCAAGTGACACCATGAAGTACTCGATGTCTGAATAAATGGTACGGGGGAGGGGGGGGGGGGGGGAGGTTAAACAAAAATATACAAAAAAGTAAACCTGACTGCCTGTAAGCCAACATTTTCAATGCAGCAATTCATTTAAGAAAACTGACTGAATTAACTCCTAACATGCTGCTGGCAGATATTCCTGCCCTGAACACAAAATCTCTTGGCACAGAATTAAGTATAAATTGGGAACTTTTAACCAAATTTCTCTCCTGTAAACTAAATGGACATTTCGAACAATGATTTCTTCAGTTAAATTTGGATGAATTTTTCATCAAATCTTGTCATGGCTGCTTCATAGCAGCCATGACTAGATTTGATGAAAAATATTTTGAAAATACACAGCGGGTTAAGAGTTAAATATATAAAATATATTTTTGTTATAAGATAAATAATCTGAAATATGCTTACCCTTCTTTCAGCAACAGCACTGTCTGTAACATATGTACCCAAACAATTCATTGAGAGTTCATATGGATGAATCAAAGTGTCTAAACGAGTTAGCTTGAACAGTAAATGATTAAGCAAGCAATTATCACCTTGGAGGAACTGATTCTCTATCATTTCCAAACCCTGAAATCATGATCAAAATTTCGTTAATAATGCTACTATCAAACTATATTGAAGAGTGCACAAGCTTCAGGCAAATTCCTCATTTTGAACTAAGTTATAATTTGGGCTCCCAAGTGAGCCCAAATATGAACCCAGGGACTTGGCTTCAACAAACTTGAATCTCACCCCCCTAAGCATGCTGCATACCAAATATCAAAACATTCCGACTGCTGGATCTGAAGAAGAAGATTTTTTAAGAATATTCCTCATTCTACACTAATTTAAACATTTGGGCTCCCATAGAGAGCCCAAATATGGACCCAGAGATTTTATTTCAATAAACATGTGAAACAATCTTCCAAAGATGTTATATGTGAAATTTGAAAGCTTTTGGAGCAGTGGTTTGGGAGAAAAGTAGTCTTAAATGTTTTTCCCATTACCCACAGTGTTAAAAAATGCTGACTCAGCACTTTTTCAAAGTCCCAAAAAAGTACCCCATGAAAAAAACGATAGCAATTTTTTTTTACCATTCCATTCTGTTGGTCCTGAGGAAGCTTCACACCAAACAAGAATTCTCATTGTCGTGCAGTTTTGGAGTTATGGGCGTTTTAATTTTTCCCTATTTTTAGCTTCTGCGGTTCCCATGGGGTGACAGGAAAAAACATTTGGCCATAAATTAAGTACTTATGACCCAATAAGCCCTCATATCAAATTTGGTTCAAATCTGCCTCTCGGTTTGGAAAGTTAAAAAATTTATAGTAATTTATATATTTTTTATACTTACCAATGACCCAGACTTAGCTGGTGCTAACTCTAAAATATTACGGGCCAAACGCAAATTTTACCCCCCAATCCCCAAAATTTGCATCTAAAACCGAAAATTACATGTCCTATATGGTCCTCCATACTTTTACCCCACTGCGCATGTGCAGGTGTCAAGAAGGTCTCGAAATTGCCACCAAAAGTCATTCTTGCAACCAGTGCCTGGTAAGCATTATGTACTCAATGGGGAGGAATGAGTTCTCAACTCATGGGAGGGCCATCCCCGTCTGGGTCATTGGTAAGTATAAAAAATATATAAATTACTATAAATTTTTTAACATTTTTATACTGTACCAATGACCCAGACTTAGCTGAATAGTAAAAAAGTTGGAGGGCCTAGGACATAAGGAAAATCCAATAGACTCAATTACCTATAACAGACCTATCCCCTTAAGGAGAAAAGGAGAGATAGTCTTACATGTATCTTTCTTATTTGTAACAAAAAAGAAAGACACAATACTATTCTGTAATTGAGCACAATAACATCAATGATCTCTATAAACATCTAGTATAACCCTTTATACTAATATTTTTTAAGGAAAGCCAACAAATGCGGGAGTCTAGAGAAATGAGACTCTATATACTCATTTAAAAGTGTTCGAGGATTGTATATTAAGGCTCAATTAATCGTGTGATATATACGAATGCTTCACACTAATCAACACTTAAAAAATATTACACAGATGAGTAAACATAAGCTCAACCCTAAAATCATCCCAGAACTGACACGGAATTACTGAGTCCAAGGGAGGTATTCCCTTGCTTTACACTATAAAGCAGGTGATCTAAGGGAACACCACCCCCCCTCCCCCTTTCCTTTGCCCTGGATCAAATACTCCAGAGCAAAGAGGGCAGCAGGACAGAGTCACTGCCGGAACCGAAAGCCTATACACACGTAGTTGCTATTATTTAGTAGATGACCTTCAGAGTAAAAAATAACGGACCTAAACAATGTACATCTACAGAAAAGGAATCAATATTCTCAGATACAAAATCGTGAAAATGGAGGGCTAACACTAATATGCAGCCCTCATTAAATCTGTAATAACCATATTAATAGCTTAAGCCCATGAAGTAGAAGAACTCTTACTTCATGAGCTTAAACTAAAACACAGACTGCTGAATAAAGAAATAATCATAAGCAGAACTGACTGCAGATTGAATCCATCTGACCATAGAATGAACCGAAATGTGGAGGAAGCTTCCACGACATGTCCCACAACAGACGTCTGAGTAAATAGTCCACAGTCTTGTGGAGCTAGAGAAGCTACCAACAGAATTTGCATTGAAATAATTACACTAGAGCAAAATCTGTTGAATCAACAACGCTGTAAGATGCGCATATCTTATTATTCCGTCTAACAAGATCGATAGAGCGTTTATTGCAAACGCTAGAAGATCCAACGTAATGACACATATGTCTGCAGCTAATTGTTGAGATGCGTCGCGAATAAGTCGATCATTGGCCGCTTGCCATGGTAGCAATCTGATTGAAAACTCATTTGTTGAAAGCCGATTCTGGCGGCAACAAACGGCCCCTCCATGAAGGTAGTCCACTAATACGTTCGGACGACCCAGAATATGACGGACTGATAGGAGAACTTGATGTTCTAGTAGCAACCGAAAGATTCATTCTGTTAACATAAATAACAGGATGGAATGAGTGCCTCTATAATTCCGAAAATATGTTAATACCGTCGAATTGTCGGACAGAATTAGCATATGAACATTCTGAATTACGTTATCCAATAACGTAGCGCAAGCCAAAATGACATCATACTTGATGTTTGAGTGCTTGATAAGGAACTACGGAATCAAAAGACCCTGGCACTTCAATCCGTTGGGCTCAATGAAAACGACCCAACCTGTTTACTGGCATCCGTCAAGACTGTAAAACTCGGATCCGGCAGTTGCAGTGGAACTACCTGAGTTAAGCCCAGAAAACTTGCCCAAGTCTGAATCTCTTATTTACTTGATCAGACAAGACGATGTCCATATCGAGCGAAAGAATCTTCACCCTCCAATACTGAATTAAAGAAATTTGGAGAGGACCAATGCGTAACCGCCCCATCGGAATAAAATCGCAGCAGTCCCGCCTAAACATATCAGTCTCATAAGATCTCTCGCTCAGACTTGTCTGAACGAAGACAATAATGAGCACAACAACTGAATAATTTTGTTCTGGGTAACGGCAGACGAACGAAAAAGTTGTGCATTACGAAGCTCATCCCCCAGTGGGTGAATGACTTGGATGATACCAGATCCGACCGCATCACGTCTAACCAACTCCATATTGCCACTAAAGGACGGAGTTTTAAGTGAGGCCCTTGAAAGAACTCTTAAGGATATTGTGCATCCTAGAATTCTTTTTCCTTGCGATGTAATGATAACGTTCTGGTAAGGTGATCTGCGTACGATGATGCGTCTAAGCAGACCCTGCTAGATGATATTGTTATTTCCAACATCGTGGTTGGAATTGACATAGACGACAGTAAAAAACAATACTAGGTCCTGACCTGGTCGTCTAGAGGCAGAGAACTCTCAGAATGCTCTGTCCTGCCGTTTCAAAATATTCATTGAATTGATGAAAGGCAGATGTAGAACATATTGCCGATAAGAATCCTGACCTGTCCATTTCGGTAGCAAGTTAAATAATATAGCGTCATTCAACGGATCAAAGTCCATGAGACATATCTGGACTATGTCGGAAACTGAGGGATAATGACCCTAAACCGATTAAGAATTCTGTGTCCAGTGGCACTATCAGTCTCTTATCCGGCAACGCAGCATTTTGGTCCGGAGGAACGTCAGATGACAATGCTGGATGCACTCTACAGCAATTATGTTGTTCCGAAAAGGGAAAATACAACTCATCCGTATCCCTTTCGCCATCCTGTCGGACCACTTGTAATTCTTGGTCGTCCGTGTCTGAACCTGCAGCGGAACGTACCAACCCAGCTTCCTCGGATAATTCCTGATCCGACAGAGTTACTGTCGGTTGCTGGGATGCTGCAATAATTGTGCTATCTGCGATAGCATGTCCGTAACAGAGGCCTGTGGAGCTGCGGTCTGATAGGATTTAGCCGCTGGAAGCTCCTTGGACGTTCACTCTTGCATACATCTAATATGTGAACGTCCGGAATATGAAGGCCTCGTATCCTTGGCTACTGGATGGAGTGACCTGGTCACCGTAGAATCCCTGGTCGGCGATGTTGGTTGAATATCACAGGTCACGTAGCCAAGGTGCGGCCGCGAGTGCTGCCGTGAGGATGAGGAAGCCGAAAGGGCAGTGTCTCCGGACTGTCTATATAACGGAGCGTCCCGAACGGTGGATGTATGCCCCGACTGAGGAACATTTTGTACCACAACATCTGGGCCCAAATGTTGTAATACGAGAGAGGAACCTATCTCGCTCGCACACCGATGGACCTGGACGAGCTAGGAACCGGACTAATAGGCTTCCTCAGGGCTCGCCTTGAGTAAAATGGTCGGGGCCTAAAAAAGTGCCCCACATATTGAGGTCGGGGCCTTTTCGGGGCTGATTTTCCATTTTGTCCATTATTGTTAGTGCTTTTTTGTGGAAAATGTCGGGGCTTGAAAAAAAGCCCCCAGCAAGTGCTCCTCGGGGCTGATCTCGGGGCCTGGGCTGATCAGCCCCGACTCAAGGCAAGCCCTGCTTCCTCCATACCATCCTCGTATCCGTCATCACTTGGTGTGCACATTGTATTTTATAGTGCTCGCATCACCCAAATCTCCTTCCTGGACCACAACGGACGAACCCGGGTGCTGAGCCATTCCGTGAATGGTCGTGACACCGGGCGAGCTAGCGGACGCCAACGCCGTCAATCCTACTTGGGACCTCTTAGGCAATTGACGTATCTGTATGAGCACTTTACCGCTAGCTCTTCATTTGACTGTGACAACGGAAGCACACTTACAAAGATTTCACGGTAACAATACCTAGTTCATGTTACCCTATGAGACCTGTGGAGCCGCGGT
Organism: Pictodentalium vernedei; assembly: GCA_031216915.1. NCBI lineage: Eukaryota > Metazoa > Mollusca > Scaphopoda > Dentaliida > Dentaliidae > Pictodentalium > Pictodentalium vernedei. Next base: position 848,941,865 of record CM062297.1, read on the forward strand.
CCTACGTGAAATATCCGCTGGAAGCTCCCGGGACGTTCATTCCTGCATTTATATAATATGTGAATGTCTCGGCTGGAAAGGTCTCGTATCCTTGGCTAGCAGATGGAGTGACCTGGTCGATGTGTATTCCTTGGTCGGCGAAGCAGGAGTACCAGGGACGTTCAGTCCTGCATTTATATAATATGCGAACGTCCCCTGGAAATCTGTGGTCACATAGCCAAGGTGCAGTCGTGTGTGTTGACAAGGATGAGGAAGCCGCGTCGGACTGTCATGCGACGGAGCGTCCCGAGCAGGAGGAGTGGACGTAAGCTCCAACTAAGCGAACAACATACAACATCGCGGCGCAGATGTTGATGCAAGAGAGAGGGGGGGCCTCTCTCGCTCACGGTCCAGGGAACCTGGACGAGCTAGCTACCGGACGGACAGGCTTCCTCCGTACTATCCTCGGATCCGTCGTTGCTGGGTGTGCACATCTGAAATTTTATAGTACTCACATCACCCAATCTGCTTCCCTGGACCGCAATGGACTAACCCGGGTGCTGTACCATTCTTTCCTGGTGAATGGACGCAACACCGGGTGGACCAGCGGGCGACAATGCCTTCGATAGAACTAGCTAACTCCCAGCAATTGTCGTAATACCTTGACCACTTCCTGCTAGCCCTACTATTGCAACAACGGAGACACACTTATGGAAGACATCACGGAAACATCACTCTGAATTCTGAAAAAGAAACTGATAGTATATAGTGACCCTACGGAGAGAGGACCGTAATGGACCCCTCCCCGCTAATAAAATACCGTGACACCCAACTCCAACGATGTCATATCAATCAACACACACAGAGCAAGAATTAATACGACTACACTGACTATAAGAAACACAATGAACTTGTGAATTAGAGGAAGATATCCTCATATTAGGATGTAAAATACTTTTTCCACCCAGAAAAAATATACACCGTCATATTACTCGCACTAACCCTTGAAATAAATATACATATATATTATAATTCATTATAACATTTCAAAAGAAAATAATTTTCAACAAAAAAAAAAAAAAATTTGGGAAAAAATTTTCAGAAGAGCCCAAGTTCCCAATGGGAACCTTGAGCCCAAAGGATCCCAAAAAAGCCTAAGTGTGGACAAAAATTTTTAATGATTTTGAAAAGTTAAAAAATTTATAGTAATTTATTTATTTTTTATACTTACCAATGACCCAGACTTAGCTGGTGCTAACTCTAACAAAACCAGGGCCAAACACAAATTTTGCCCCCCAATCCCCAAAATTTGCATCCAAAACAAAAAGAAATCATGTCCTATAGGACCTCCATACTACGCCCCCACTGCGCATGCGCAGTGTCAAGGACGTCCCGAAATTGGCGCCAATTATCATTCTTACTGGCAGTGCCTGGTCAGTGCTATGTACTCAGCGGGGAGGCAAGAGTTCCCAACTCCTGGGAGGGCCATCCCCGTCTGGGTCATTGGTAAGTATAAAAAATATATAAATTACTATAAATTTTTTAACATTTTTATACTGTACCAATGACCCAGACTTAGCTGAATAGTAAACAGGCTGGAGGGCCTAGGACATAGAGGAAAATCCAATAAGCTCAACTATATAATAAAGAGGTAACCCCTTCAGGAGAAAAGGAGTATTAGGCTTTACATGTATCTTTCTTATTTAATATTAAATTAGAAAGATACAATACCCTTCATAATTGAGCACAATAACATTCATGTTGTCTATTAACATCCAGTTTAACCCTTTATACTAATTATTTTTAAAGTAAGCCAATAAATAAAGTTAGTCCAGAGAATTGAGACTCTTTATATTCTTTAAAAGTGTCTGAGGATTGTATATTAACGCCCGTTTGACACTTTTCATATACAAATGCTTCACACCGAGCTACACTTTAAAAATATGACATGAATGAATTTTTAACATTAATATTACACTTTAAAACCATCCCGGAAACGACTCAGAATTACTGACTCCGGAGGAGGAATTCCCTTGCTTTTCACTATAAAGCAGGTGACCTAAGGGAACACCCCCCCCCCCCTTCCCCTTGACCTGGGTCAAATAGCCCAGAGCGAAGAGGGCAGCAGGACGGAGTCACTGCCGGAACAGAAAGCCTGCATAACTATAGTTGCAACTGTTTAGTGGACGACATTCTGAGCAACAGATAACGGACCTAAACAATGCAGGTCTCCAGAAATGGACTCAATATTTCTGAGATAAAAATTTGTGAATGTGGATGGCTGAGACCAATAAGCAGCCTTCATTAAATCTATAATAGCCACACTATTTGCGTAAGCCCAAGATGTAGAAAGAGCTCTTACTTCATGAGCCGAAATCTTAAGCACAGACTGCTGAGAAGAAGATAAATTTTCATAAGCAGTACGGATAGTTAATTGAATCCATCTAGCAATAGAATGGACCGAAATGTCCTTTCTATTAGGTATCATTGACAGAAAGAAACGTTTTCGTCCCTTTCTGATAAACTGAGATCTCTGTTTATAAATACGTAAAGCTCTAACAGGACAGAGTAAAGGCCTACGCCCGTCTGAAGACGGCAGCGCCTTAATAACAATAGGTTCCGGATATTTATTCGGAGCCTGATTCTTAGCTAAAAATCCAACATTAGTAGTGAAGGTGATAGTGTTCCCGACACTACGATAGTGAGAATCGTCCACTGATAGTGCATGAAGCTCACTGACTCTTCTAGCAGAAGAGAAAGCTAAGAGAAAAGCTGTCTTATAAGACAAGAATTTGAAATCTACTGTCCCAAGAGGCTCAAATGGCTTTTCCTTTAGTTTAAGAAGAACCCAAGCTAAATTCCACTTAGGAATTAATCTAAGAGTTCTGGGTCTATTTATCGAGAAGTTTCTAACTAACTTAGATAAAGAGTCATTAGATCCAATTTGTAAACTATCGTGGTGTGCATAGGTATCAGATAACATAGACCTATAACCCTTAATAGTAACATGCTGCAGTTTGATCTCGTCAAACAAGTATACTAGAAAGTTTGCAATGTCTGGTATGGAGGGATCAAAAATATCAACAGAATGATCCCTACACCAACGATGAAAAACCTTCCACTTAGCCGCATAGTTTAGCGAAGAGGAGGTCCTCCTACAGTTAGAAATCGCGTCCACTGCTCGTCCTGTAAAGTAAACGGAAAAACGAGAAGGTTGAGACCTTGCGGGTTGTGATGAAGTTGACGCAGTTTCCCCTGCGAAAGAAGATCCTCCCGTGGAGGAAGCTTTCGCGGTAGGTCCCACAACAGACACCTGAGTAGATTTATCCACGGTCTCTGTGGAGACAGAGATGCTACCAACAGAATCTTGCATTGAGATTGTTTTATTTTTAGCAATACTTGCTGAATCAACGGCGCTGGAGGATACGGATATCCTATCATTCCGTCCCATGAGATCGATAGAGCGTCTACTGCAAATGCTCTTGGATCCTGGCACGGTGACACATACGTCTGCAACTGATTGTTGAGATGTGTCGCAAATAAGTCTATAACTGGCCGTTCCCATTGGTAGCAAATCTGATTGAATACTTGTTTGTTGAGAGTCCACTCCGACGGCAACAAGCGACCCTTCCGTGAAAGGGAGCCTGCTAGTACATTCAGACGACCCGGTATATGATGGACCGAAAGTAGAACTTGATGTTCTAGAGCAAACAGAAGGATTCTTTCCGATAAATTGAATAACGGAACGGAATGAGTGCCTCCCTGGTTCCGTATATATGCCACTACTGTTGTATTGTCGGACAGGATTTGGACATGAGCTTTGTGAATAATGTCCATCCAATGACGTAACGCAAACCAAATTGACATCATTTCTTGGATGTTTATGTGCTTGCCTAGAAACTGCGGACCCAAAGACCCTGGCATCTCGAATACGTTGGGATCAATGATGCACCCCAACCTGTTTGACTGGCATCCGTCATAATCGTAAAACTCGGATCCGGCAACTGCAGCGGAACTCCCTGAGTTAACCACTGAATGTTTGCCCAAGTCTGAATCTCTTGTTTCACTTGATCTGACAAGAGAACATCTATGTCGAGCGAATGAATCTTCACACTCCAATTCTGAGTCAAGAAAATTTAGAGAGGACGAGTGCGTAACCGCCCCATCGGAATGAGATCCGCAGCGGCTCCGCACAGACCTATCAGTCTCATGAACTCCCTCGCTGTGACTTTGTCTGCATGAAGACAATAGCGAGCGTAACAACTGACTAATTTCGCTCTGGTTAACGGCAGAACGAGATTGTTGTGCGTCTCGAAGCTCATTCCCAGATGAGTGAATGACTTGGACGGCACCAGATCCGACTTCTCCTCATTTGTAACAAAACCGAGACGTCGGAGCAATAGAAGCAGATTCTGCACATCGTTCTGAAGCATTAACTCATTGCCGTACCTCTCAAGAATGTCGTCCAGGTAGGCCGACGTTACCGCAGACGAATGAGCTCAGAAATACATCATTACCGAGTTCATTACCCGAGTGAAAGCCCAGGGTGCTAGGTTCAATCCGAAGCACATCGCCCGGAATTGATACACCACTCCTAGGACTGCGAAGTGTAGATACTTTCTGAATGTCGGATGTACCATGACATGAAAGTACGCATCCTTGAGATCTATGCTTGTAGCATAATCGTTCACCCGAATACTTGCTCTGACCGATCGAATCGTCTCCATATAGAACTTTGGAGCGACGATCAGCTTGTTTATTCAGCTCAAATCTATGACTGGACGGAACGAGCCGTCTGGTTTCGGAACCAGAAACAGATGGCTGTAGAATCCCGGTGTTTCCTGGTCTTCTACGACCTCTACCACGTTCTTCATTAAAAGAGACTGCACCTCCGATAACAGAGCGCCTCTTTTCTGCGGATTTGACGGAACTTGAGTCCATTTTGGACTTCGAATTAATGGAGGCTTTCGTTTGAAGGATATTCTTAGACCTTCCAAAATCACCCCTCTCGCCCAAGGGTCGTCCGTAATCGACGCCCAATCTTCTGAAAAACTCGACAACCTTCCGCCAACCGGAACACGATAGAGGTTGAAGCCATCACCTCCTGGACCTGCGAGGCCTGCGTGAGGAGAAACCAAGTCCTCCACGACCCGCACCTCGTCCCGTCGACCTCGGGGCGTCCGACCGATTGTCCCGGCCCGAAGGACGTCCCGCACGTGAGTCGCTGCCTTGACGGTCTCTTGAATAAGACCAAGAGGATGCACCGGAACCTCTATAGGAACCTCTCTTGGGCGCATTAGTCCCAGAAGTGCCTGTCTTACTCTTATCTGCCGTATCCGACTTTTTGGAAGCGGATTTAAACAGCAGAGAATCCGAAGCTTTCTTAGTAATTTTATCGTAGATTGCAGAAAGCTTGCCGTCGAAGAGAAGTTCTCCGGAGACCGAAGCGACTCTGAGAGAGTTCTTCACCTTACTATCCACGTGTGTGGATGTAGCTAGGGCTGCGTCACGTCTAACCAACTCCAGGTTTGCCACTGAGAGGGCGGAGTTATACGTGGAATAAGCTACTGCCCTTGAAAGAAGTCTTAAAGAGGATTGTATATCCTGGAATTCTTTCCCTTGAAGACGCAGTGATAACGCCTAAACTGGCCCTGTTAGACGTAATTGTCGTATCCAACACCGCGGTTGGAATGGACGTAGATGACGGTAATGACAATTCTAAGACTTCCGCCTCGTCGTCAAGACGCAAAGGAACTCTTGGAATACCCTGTCCTGCCGTATCGAATTTATTCCTTGCATTAATGAAAGGCAGGTTAAGAGCATTGGAGGACAAGAAACCAGCTTTGCCTGTTTTGGAAGCAAGCTTGAAGATAGCGTCGTTCAATAATTCAAATGTTCTTGTGACATTATTGGACTGAGACGGAAACTCAGGGACAATGTCTCTGAACCGCTCGAAGAATTCAGTGTCCAATGACGCTATCAGTCTCTTGTCCGGTACCGCAGCAGTCTGGCCCGACGTCGTCAAGACGCAAAGGAACTCTTGGAATACCCTGTCCTGCCGTATCGAATTTATTCCTTGCATTAATGAAAGGCAGGTTAAGAGCATTGGAGGACAAGAAACCAGCTTTGCCTGTTTTGGAAGCAAGCTTGAAGATAGCGTCGTACAATAATTCAAATGTTCTTGTGACATTATTGGACTGAGACGGAAACTCAGGGACAATGTCTCTGAACCGCTCGAAGAATTCAGTGTCCAATGACGCTATCAGTCTCTTGTCCGGTACCGCAGCAGTCTGGCCCGACGGAACAACCTGAGGAAGGAAGTGCCGGATGAAATCCACGGCGGCTTTATGTTGTTCCGAAAGGGATAGCTCCAAGTCATCCGTATCCCTTTCGCCATCCGGTCGGACCTCATGATGCTCCCGGTCGTCCGCACCCGATGCTTCGGCGGAGCGTACCGACCCAGCGCCGTCAGATAATTCCCGATCCGACACCGATTCTGTCGATTGCTGGGATGCTGCAATAATTTGTGCTATCTGAGCTAGCACGTCCATCATCGGGGCCTGCGGAGTAGCGGGCTTTCGCTGCTTAGCCGCGGGAAGCTTCGCATCAACTGACTCCCGCATACTCTTCCTATGCAAACGTCCGGAGTCTACCGGCCTCGTGTCCCTGGCTACCGGATGACGTGACCTGGTCGCCGAAGAATCCCTGATCGACGAAGCTGGTAGAATATCCGCGGTCACATAGCCAAGATGCGGTCGTGTGCGCTGGTGAGAGGATGAGGAAGCCTGAGCAGTCTCCGCAGACTGCCTATACAACGGAGCGTCCCGAGCGACGGACGTGTGCTCCGCTTGCGACACATTTTGTACCACAACATCTGGTCCCAGATGTTGTTGTACGAGAGAGGGGCCTCTCTTGCTCGCGGCCCGGCTGGACCTGGACGAGCTAGGAACCGGACTAGAAGGCTTCCTCTGATCTCTCCTATTATCCACCATCGCTGGGTGTACACCTTGTATGTTTATAGTGCTCGCATCACCCAACATTTCCTCCTGGACCGCAACGGACGAACCCGGCTGCCGAACCATTCGGTGAATGGACGCTACACCGGGCAAGCTAGCGGACGACAGCGCCGTCGATCCTACTCAGGACCTCTTAGGCAACTGTCGTATCTCCATGAGCACTTTTGCCGCTAGCTCTGCATTCAATTGTGATGACGGAAGCGCACTCTTGGAAGATAACATGGAAACATCACCCTGTTCTTGTTCCTCTGAAATAGAAACTGATAGACTAGAGTGACCCTGCAGAGAAAGGACCGGCATAGCCCTTTCTCCACTAACAACATACCGTGACACACGTTTCCAATGTTTGTCATCCCAATATTGACATATTGAACAGGAGTTAGTGCGAGTACACTGACTACAATTAATACAATGATCATGAAAGTCAGAGGAAGATTTCTTCCTATTACAATTTGAACAATGTCCTTTCATTGTGAAAAGACAAGTCCTAGTACTCACACAAACCCCTAAAAACAAAGATACATAATAACATGATCCATTAACATTGAAAAAAGCAATTAAAATTCAAAATAATTTTTGAAAAATATTTTTTCAGCGAAGCCCAAGTTTCTGAAAAGTAACGTTGAGCCCCAATGGATCCCAAGGGTAAGTGTGGTCAAAAATTTTAAAATTATTTTAAATAATTAATGCAACACTTACGGATAATAATAATGTATCTTGTAATGAGTAAACTACACCAAAGGCAAAAAGCCCCCCTCAAAAGAGACTGTTGCCAATGTAAACAAGAAGTGTATAAACACCAGAAAACATGACTCCAGGCACTGACAATACTGGCCCGAAATCAGTTATCAACAATACACACCACCTGATGCAAAACAGAGACTTCCAGAGAAGAATCTGGAGAACATCAGATGGTAGATGCAGAACACAACGTCTAAACACCCATGGGTGAGAACGTAAACATGGGGAAAAGAACAGAATTCATTCTGTAACCAAGCTAATTCTCCCAAGAAATTTTAGTGGTAATCTTACTCAAAAATATGCCAAAAGCATGGGAGAATTGCAAGGGGGGACTTACAGGATAAGGAGAGAGGAAACACTGAATAAGCAGTGCAACTTCATAGCAAGAATGACAACAACAGGCCCATGCCTCGAAAATAGGCAACTTAACATAATTTCATTACAAAATTTTAAGTACAGCCCTGAATATTTTCTGTCACTCCTTTTTCCTCTCCTCCTTCTCTATCCTCCTTAGAATCACCATTTCTCCAATATTTATGTGTCTGGCATCATTTAAACTGAGATTTACAAGCACAAAGATCAGTGAGATGTTAACTGATGAAGGGCCAAACAAAGAATGATAATTGGCGCCATTTTCGGAACGTCCTTGACACTGCGCATGCGCAGTAAGGGCAAAGTATGGAGGTCCTTCAGGACATGATTTCTTTTGGTTTTAGATGCAAATTTTGGGGATTGGGGGGCAAAACTTGTGTTTGGCCCTAGATTTTTAAGAGTTAGCACCAGCTATGTCTGGGTCATTGGTACAGTATAAAAATATATTTCAAGCAGGCAAATGTTTCCCATAATGCATCTAGGAATTTAACTAATTCAATCTTGTTTGACAGAGCTCAACAAATTATTATTAAACTCCTAGTGCATTATGGGAATAATATGGTGCTTCAAATTTTGGTATTATGTCATCAAGTCTGCAAGGAGTTAAACAAGAAGGACGCCAACGCCCTATAGCTCACCAACATTCCTCTTTGATGGTAACTTTGGCAAACACAAGAACTGTATCAAACAGGCTCATAAAATGTGACAAAGCTTACCTAAACACAACCTCTTAAAAGTAAAACACAGAAACTGACATAAACACTAAGTTAAGCATGAAATTCTGAGCTAAACAGAAAACTAAACGCAACTAAAAATGTCCAAAAAAATGTTTAAAATGCAGGGTATGAGGGGTTAATCATGGAACAATGATACTGAGGAACATGTATGATGAATATAAGTGTCATGGGAAGAGAAGGAGCACAGCAGCTGACCTAAACACTAAGTTAAACATGAAATTCTGAGCTAAACAGAAAACTAAACGCAACTAAAAATGTCAAGAAAAATGTTTAAAATGCAGGGTATGAGAGGTTAATCATGGAACAATGATACTGAGGAACATGTATGATGAATATAAGTGTCATGGGAAGAGAAGGAGCACAGCAGCTGACCTAAACACTAAGTTAAACATGAAATTCTGAGCTAAACAGAAAACTAAACGCAACTAAAAATGTCAAGAAAAATGTTTAAAATGCAGGGTATGAGGGGTTAATCATGGAACAATGATACTGAGGAACATGTATGGGGAATATAAGTGCCATGGGAAGAGAAGGAGCACAGCAGCTGACCTAAACATCAAGTTAAACATGAAATTCTGAGCTAAACAGAAAACTAAACGCAACTAAAAATGTCAAGAAAAATGTTTAAAATGCAGGGTATGAGGGGTTAATCATGGAAAAATGATACTGAGGAACATGTATGATGAATATAAGTGCCATGGGAAGAGAAGGAGCACAGCAGCTGACCTAAACATCAAGTTAAACATGAAATTCCGAGCTAAACAGAAAACTAAACGCAACTAAAAATTTCAAGAAAAATGTTTAAAATGCAGGGTATGAGGGGTTAATCATGGAACAATGATACTGAGGAACATGTATGATGAATATAAGTGTCATGGGAAGAGAAGGAGCACAGCAGCTGACCTAAACACTTAGTTAAACATGAAATTCCGAGCTAAACAGAAAACTAAACGCAACTAAAAATGTCAAAACAAATGTTTAAAATGCAGGGTATGAGGGGTTAATCATGGAACAATGATACTGAGGAACATGTATGATGAATATAAGTGCCGTGGGAAGAAAAGGAGCACAGCAGCTGACATAAACACTTAGTTAAACATGAAATTCCAAGCTAAACAGAAAACTAAACGCAACTAAAAATTTCAAGAAAAATGTTTAAAATGCAATGTATGAGGGGTTAATCATGGAACAATGATACTGAGGAACATGTATGATGAAAATAATTGCCATGGGAAGAGAAGGAGCACAGCAGCTGACCTAAACACTAAGTTAAACATGAAATTCCGAGCTAAACAGAAAACAAAACACAACTAAAAATGTCCAAAAAAATGTTTAAAATGCAGGGTATGAGGGGTTAATCATGGAACAATGATACTGAGGAACATGTATGATGAATATAAGTGCCATGGGAAGAGAAGGAGCACAGCAGCTGACCTAAATACTTAGTTAAACATGAAATTCTGAGCTAAACAGAAAACTAAACGCAACTAAAAATGTCAAGAAAAATGATTAAAATGCAGGGTATGAGGGGTTAAATCATGGTAAAATGATAATAATAATCATCATATAGCAGCATTATAAAAGCCATGATATGGAAATAGGGCGAATAAGTGACCTAAACAGAAACTTTAACTTTATTGGACACGTACGCTGACGCCGACGCTGATGCCGACGCCGACCGATCGAGCCATTCCATAAGCTCACACAACTAAAGTTGGTGAGCTAAAAATGGTCCCGACACCACTTGTCCATTAGCTGAAGCACATTCATGAACTCTCTCTTTCTCTCTGAAAGTACTTGAAGTTCTTTGTTTCGACTTTATTGTACCATTTTTTTCACATTGTATTTACTTGCTAAGAAATGATTTTCTGTTTATCAAATATGTTTTTACATGTTATAGCAATATATTGGCACTAATCAGTTAATTATAAGAAAATATTTTTGTTATCATGAAATACAACAAGACAAAAAAAAATCATTGTTATGGACATGTGATTCTTATTTGAGTTTGGGAAACTCATTTTAAGTCCTTTGGCATTGAATAAGTAAATGCGCAAGATACAAAGATCCAGACATTAAAATAAAATTCTAATACAATTACTATAAATCTCGAAATTTGATTGGTTAATCAATAAAATTTGCGACAGTAAAATCAGCGTAACCTGTCACAAATTTTATGTTGTCGAAAACTATTTCAGGAAGTCATGATGTATTCATGGGCATTCTATTTTCGTTGCAGTTGGAGTCATTGACTACCGTATCCAATGTAAACAAACGCTGTGAATGTGTTGACTTGCTGTAAAAAACGTTCTCTATCTTTCTTGTAATTAACTGTATTTTATATGGATGAAGTTGGAAAGTTTAATATTAATGTGGAATAGGGGTTTGGCAGAGACTGCTGAGTAATGAAATGAGTGTTAAAAAACTGATTTCGACGGCCATACGGAAACCGTGTGGAACCAGTAAGCGATATGAAAATATAATTTATAAACAGCCATTTTTCGTACGATGAAGAATTTATCGACGCTGTGTGCGAAATAGAAAACCAAAATTTCGACAACTGGCAATAATAATTTTAATTGTTCAAGGCCAAATATTTCTGACAGATCCGCTAGCGATGTTATAACATCGACTTCAAGTGCAAGCGGTCCTTTCATTCTCTAATTTGTTACCTGCGTTCGTGGCACCACATGTATGTACAGCTACAGAGAAACACAATCACCACCGAGTGAGAGAGGTGAACTATTCGTTCTGAAACAATTATGTCAATACCAGTAGCCCAATTCCACAAGACATCACTTCCTAGAAACAGTTTGAAATGAACAACTGTTCTGTAACCATAAGTAATTATTACGGTTAAACAAGGGCTTCCAATCAAAGATCTCAAATTTTTTAACTTTAATGGTAAATCCTCGGGTGCTTTCCGACGCCGACTGAAAGTTGAAACATCCCAAGGTGAACTCTAAACTTTAAACAGAGAAAGCAGCCGGCGTATTTTGTTTTCAGATTGTCACAAACATTTAAACATGATAAATGTTGTCAGTACAAATATAAATATATTTTGTTATTGGTGATAAAATGACTAAAACGTTTGGAATTATTTGTATTGTGGCAGCGTAAAATATATTTCGTGATTTGGTTCGGAACTCACAAATGACGTCACAAAGTCTGTATTTTTAGTTTTAAATTGTTGACAATGTTATCTTCAACAAGGCGTTGTTTTATAGTTGGGAGATCAAATCTATCTCCGTTTTCAGCCGAATTATATTGGAATGGGGATAACTATGTTGTATTTGATTGTTTGGGGCCGTATACGATGGTTTTACTGTTGCAAATATCCATTTTACCGGCTCCGCTAACACGGCGCCAGCAAAACTCAATTTGCAACAGTAAAACCATCGTTTACGGCCCCAAACAATCAAATACAACATAGTTATCCCCTAATTGTTTTTAAGTACAGTGGGACCCTGTTATTGATGAGATCTGCATTCCCCATGTTGGGACACATGATGGGGCAGTGGCATACATCACCTTTGTTTTCACAACAAATCACACAATCGTACTATTCTGTTCAGAAAATGGCAGACATGATCTCGATTCAGCATCTAATAAACAGATATTGGTATACTACACACATGATCATTTGTGTTAAAATGAACTTTTATAGTAAGTATTGATTGTAATATTATTAATATGGTAAATCAGAGCTAAAAACAAACCTTTAGGTTGAGAACACATTGAAATGTGACTGCGTAGTCAGAATCGAGTTGTGTATCTTTGTTACTTTGCAAAGCAAAACTGAGCTACCATTTCAGAAGTTCAATATTTGAAATGCATTGATTTTAATAACGTATTGTCAACAAGGTTCATACAACCCAGGATAAAAAAAAAAATTTAGAGACTTTCAAGAACATTTCAAGAACAAATAAGCATTTATCAAGCAGCAGTTTTCTGATGGGATTGTCATTTTTTAAAAATCTCACCTGTATCTAAAATCTATTTCTTGTACAATTGGCTGGATGCTAGATTCTCGTTGGTGGTTACAATTTATTCAATATTTATTTTTTTATAAATCATTGGAGAGTGCCTGCGTGCACTCTCCAATGATTTATAATAAAGTAAATTGATGTGAAAAAAGTGTCATTTGCCACTGACTGTGCCTTGAGTCTGCACAAAGAATATAAAGACCTCTCACTTTTCAGTCAATTTGATGGTGACTTTCAGCACTTCACCAGTTATTTCTGATATGCAGGTTTTCTTTCCTCACCTTTTTTAAACTAGAACGCACTGTCACAGTGCCGAAGCTGCGATGATTCGTGCAATGCCAATGATGTTTTAAAACTTGTTGGTGACAAAAAAACTCGTTGGTGACAAGTCCATAAATGTGACAGAAATTTTCCGAATGACATGCACTATTCAGAGGATGTAGGCATCATGAAGATACACTTGCATACCAAGTATGGTGTCATTCCATCAATTATTTTAGGAGTTATGGTGTTTTTTAAACTCGTTGGTGACAGACCGACCGACAGACCGACCGACCGAACCGACCGAACCGACAGACAGACCTACATTGCCACATATAGAACTGTTCGTCGCAGCTAAAAATTAAAACCAAATAAAATTGAAAATTTGGTAAAAGGTTGGACTCAGATAAACAAGCTGCAACAATAGCAGGAAAAATCCAAGGACATTCAAGGAGTCTGACGGATTTTCAAGTACTTTTCAAGGGCATTTTCTGAATATTCCACATTCAAGGAGTTTGACCAAAATTCAAGGACTTTTCAAGGATGTGTGAACCCTGGTCAATATCTGTGTCATATGTGTTTGCAGAGTTGAGTTCTACAAAAGGATATTAGTGACATATGAAATGATTGATGGTAACCGTCATCGCTACATCCCTATTTCAATCCACATGTGTATCGTTTTGAAAACAAATATGACTTGTGCCCACCCCCATGAGACCAAATATGTGAAATGCTGATAAAATCTGTTTAATTGCCATTGTCAGTACATTCATTTAACTGGAGTACTCAACAGTAATTTTGCCATTCTCCTTTATTCTAGTGATAAATTGTACATTTATTCTCTTTTTCTAGTTTGACAGAGCTCATGGAGCTTTGTCATACAAAATATAAGATTAAATGTTGATATTGGATGTAATGAAGTCAAATAGATCTACAAACATGTTGAATTCAGTGGTTGTTAGAGTAATTCTTTGATAGATCATTTTATTATTTTATTACACATCCATTAAACTTTAAACCCTTGTATTTAACGGAATCGCCACAATGACATAAATGTTTCTGTATTCAACTGGTGATGCACAAGCCGGAACTTTTTTCCCAGCACCGTTAATACTAGTTCCTTTCATTAGTTATGCTTCGAATAGTTTCCAAATTTCATAATACAATTAGCGAAACATCTGCCGCGAAGTGTGAAAATGAAAACGTCCAAAGAAAAGTTAAAAAATTTATAGTAATTTATATATTTTTTTATACTTACCAATGACCCAGACATAGCTGGTGCTAACTCTTAAAAATCTAGGGCCAAACACAAATTTTGCCCCCCAATCCCCAAAATTTGCATCTAAAACCAAAAGAAAACATGTCCTGAAGGACCTCCATACTTTGCCCTTACTGCGCATGCGCAGTGTCAAGGACGTTCCGAAATTGGCGCCAATTATCATTCTTACAAGCAGTGCCTGGTCAGCGCTATGTACTCAGCGGGGAGGTATGAGTTCCCAACTCCTGGGAGGGCCATCTCCATCTGGGTCATTGGTAAGTATAAAAAATATATAAATTACTATAAATTTTTTAACATTTTTATACTGTACCAATGACCCAGACATAGCTGAATAGTAAAAAGGCTGGAGGGCCTAGGACATAGAGGAAAATCCAATAAGCTCAACTATATAATATAGAGTCAACCCCTCAAGGAGAAAAGGAGTATTAGGCTTTGCATGTATCTTTCTTATTTTATGTTAAATTAGAAAGATACAATACCCTTCATAATTGAGCACAATAACATTCATGTTCTCTATTAACATCCAGTATAACCCTTTATACTAATTATTTTTAAAGTAAGCCAATAAATAAAGTTAGTCCAGAGAATTGAGACTCTTTATATTCTTTAAAAGTGTCCGAGGATTGTATATTAACGCCCATTTGACACTTGACATATACAAATGCTTCACACCGAGCTACACTTTAAAAATATGACATGAATGAATTTTTAACATTAATATTACACTTTAAAACCATCCCGGAAACGACTCAGAAATACTGACTTCGGAGGAGGCATTCCCTTGCTTTTCACTATAAAGCAGGTGACCTAAGGGAACACCCTCCTCCCCCCTTCCCCTTGCCCTGGGTCAAATAGCCCAGAGCGAAGAGGGCAGCCGGACAGAGTCACTGCCGGAACAGAAAGCCTGCATAACTATAGTTGCAACTATTTAGAGGACGACATTCTGAGCAACAGATAACGGACCTAAACAATGCAGGTCTCCAGAAATGGACTCAATATTTCTCAGATAAAAATTCGTGAATGTGGATGGCTGAGACCAATAAGCAGCCTTCATTAAATCTGTAATAGCAATACTATTAGCGTAAGCCCAAGATGTAGAAAGAGCTCTTACTTCATGAGCCGAAATCTTCAGCACAGACTGCTGAGAAGAAGATAAATTTTCATAAGCAGTACGGATAGTTAATTGAATCCATCTAGCAATAGAATGGACCGAAATGTCCTTTCTATTAGGCATCAGAGACAGAAAGAAACGTTTTCGTCCCTTTCTGATAAACTAAGATCTCTGTTTATAGATACGTAACGCTCTAACAGGACAGAGTAAAGGCCTACGCCCGTCTGAAGACGGAAGGGCCTTAATAACAATAGGTTCCGGATATTAATTAGGAGCCTGATTCTTAGCTAAAAATCCCACATTAGTAGTGAAGGTGATAGTGTTCCCGACACTACGATAGTGAGAATCATCCACCGACAGTGCATGAAGCTCACTGACTCTTCTAGCAGAAGAGAAAGCTAAGAGAAAAGCTGTCTTATAAGACAAGAATTTGAAATCTACTGTCCCAAGAGGTTCAAATGGCTTTTCCTTCAGTTTAAGAAGAACCCAAGCTAAATTCCACTTAGGAATTAACCTAAGAGTTCTGGGTCTATTTATCGAGAAGTTTCTAACTAATTTAGATAAAGAGTCATTAGATCCAATTTGTAAACTATCATGATGTGCATAGGTATCAGATAACATAGACCTATAACCCTTAATAGTAACAGGCTGCAGTTTGATTTCGTCAAACAAGTATACTAAAAAGTTTGCAATGTCTGGTATGGAGGGATCAAAAATATCAACAGAATGATCCCAACACCAACGACGAAAAACCTTCCACTTAGCCACATAGTTTAGCGAAGAGGAGGTCCTCCTACAGTTAGAAATCGCGTCCACTGCTCGTCCTGTAAAGTGCTTGCCATGCAAGAAGGACCGCACAACGGAAAAACGTGAAGGTTGAGACCTTGCGGGTTGTGATGAAGTTGACGCGGTTTCCCCTGCGAAAGAAGATCCTCCCGTGGAGGAAGCTTTCGCGGTAGGTCCCACAACAGACACCTGAGTAGATTTATCCACGGTCTCTGTGGAGACAGAGATGCTACCAACAGAATCTTGCATTGAGATTGTTTTATCTTTAGCAATACTTGCTGAATTAACGGCGCTGGAGGATACACATATCCTATCATTCCGTCCTAAGGGATCGACAGAGCGTCTACTGCAAATGCTCTTGGATCCGGACACGGAGACACATACGTCTGCAACTGATTGTTGAGATGTGTCGCAAATAAGTCTATCATTGGCCGTTCCCATTGGTAGCAAATCTGATTGAATACTTGTTTGTTGAGAGTCCACTCCGACGGCAACAAGCGACCCTTTCGAGAAAGGGAGTATGCTAGTACGTTCAGACGACCCGGTATATGACGGACCGAAAGTAGAACTCGATGTTCTAGAGCAAACAGAAGGATTCTTTCCGATAGATTGAACAACGGAACTGAATGAGTGCCTCCCTGATTCCGTATATACGCCACTACTGTCGTATTGTCGGATAGGATTTGGACATGAGCATTGTGAATAATGTCCATCCAATGACGTAACGCAAGCCAAATTGACATCATTTCCTTGTTGTTTATGTGCTTGCCCAGGAATTGCGGATCCCAAAGACCCTGGCATCTTGAATCCGTTGGGATCAATGATGCACCCGAACCTGTTTGACTGGCATCCGTCATAATGGTAAAACTCGGATCCGGCAACTGCAGCGGAACTCCCTGAATTAACCACTGGATGTTTGCCCAAGTCTGAATCTCTCGTTTCACTTGATTTGACAAGAGAACTTCTATGTCGAGCGAATGAATTTTCACACTCCAATTCTGAGTCAAGAAAATTTGGAGAGGACGCGTGCGTAACCGCCCCATCGGAATAAGATCCGCAGCGGCTCCGCACAGACCTATCAGTCTCATGAACTCCCTCGCTGTGACTTTGTCTGCGTGCAGACAATAGCGAGCGTAACAACTGACTAATTTCGCTCTGGTTAACGGCAGACGAACGAGATTGTTGTGCATCTCGAAGCTCATTCCCAGATGTGTGAATGACTTGGACGGCACCAGATCCGACTTCTCCTCGTTTATTATAAAACCGAGACGTCGGAGCAACAGAAGCAGATTCTGCACATCGTTCTGAAGCGTTAACTCGTTGCCGTACCTCTGAAGAATGTCGTCCAGGTAGGCCGACGTTACCGCAGATGAATGAGCTCGGAAATACATCATTACCGAGTTCATTACCCGAGTGAAAGCCCAGGGTGCTAGGTTCAATCCGAAACACATCTCCCGGAATTGATACACCACTCCTAGGCCTGCGAAGCGTAGATACTTTCTGAATGTCGGATGTACCATGACGTGAAAGTACGCATCTTTGAGATCTATGCTTGTTGCATAATCGTTCACCCGAATACTCACTCTGACCGATCGAATCGTCTCCATATAAAACTTCGGAGCGACGATCAGCTTGTTTATCCAGCTCAAATCTATGACTGGACGGAACGAGCCGTCTGGTTTCGGAACCAGAAACAGATGGCTGTAGAATCCCGGTGTCTCCTGGTTTTCTACGACCTCTACCGCGTTCTTCCTTAAAAGAGACTGCACCTCTGATAACAGAGCGTCTGTTTTCTGCGGATTTGACGGAAGTTGAGTCCATTTTGGACTTCGAGTTAATGGAGGCTTTCGCTTGAAGGATATCTTTAGACCTTCCGAAATCACCCCTCTCACCCAAGGGTCGTCCGTAATCGACGCCCACTCTTGTGGAAAACTCGACAACCTTCCGCCAACCAGCACGCGATAGAGGTTGAAGCCATCACCTCCTGGACCTGCGAGGCCTGCGGGAGGAGAAACTACGTCCTCCGCGACCCGCACCTCGTCCCGTCGACCTCGGGGCGTCCGACCGGTTGTCCCGGCCCGAAGGACGTCCTGCACGTGAGTCGCTGCCTTGACAGTCTCTTGAATAAGACCAAGAGGACGCACCGGAACCTCTATAGGAACCTCTCTTGGGCGCATTAGACCCAGAAGTGCCTGTCTTACTCCTATCTGCCGTATCCGACTTCTTAGAAGCAGATTTAAACAGCAGAGAATCCGAAGCTTTCTTAGTAATTTTATCGTAAATTGCAGAAAGCTTGCCGTCGAAGAGAAGCTCTCCGGAGACCGGAGCGACTCTGAGAGAGTTCTTCACCTTACTATCCACGAGTGTGGATGTAGCTAGGGCTGCGTCACGTCTAACCAACTCCAGGTTTGCCACTGAAAGGGCGGAGTTACACGTGGAATAAGCTACTGCCCTTGAAAGAAGTCTTAAAGAGGATTGTATACCCTGGAATTCTTTCCCTTGAAGACGCAGTGATAACGCCTTAGTAAGGTGGTCTGCATAAGATAAAGCATCTAAACTGGCTCTGTTAGACGAAATAGTCGTCTCCAACACCGCGGTTGGAATAGACGTAGACGACGGTAATGTTAATTCTAAGTCTTCCGCCTCGTCGTCCATACGCAGAGGAACTCTCGGGATACCCTGTCCTGCCGTATCAAATTTATTCCTTGCATTAATGAAAGGCAGGTTAAGAGCATTGGTGGACAAGAAACCAGCTTTTCCTGTTTTGGAAGCAAGTTTGAAAATAGCGTCGTTCAATAATTCAAATGTTCTTTTGACATTATTGGACTGAGACACAAACTCGGGAGCGATGTCCCTGAACCGCTCAAAGAAATCAGTGTCCAATGACGCTATAATTCTCTTGTCCGGTACCGCAGCAGTCTGGCCCGACGGAACAACCTGAGGAAGAAAGTGCCGGATGAAGTCCACGGTAGCTTTATGTTGTTCCGAAAGGGATAGCTCCAAGTCATCCGTATCCCTTTCACCATCCGGTCGGACCTCATGATGCTCCCGGTCGTCCGCACCCGATGCTTCGGCGGAGCGTACCGACCCAGCGCCGTCGGATAATTCCCGATCCGACACCGTTTCTGTCGGTTGCTGGGATGCTGCGATAAGTTGTGCTATTTGAACAAGCACGTCCGACATCGAGGCCTGCAGAGGCGCAGTCTTTCGCTGCTTCGCCGAGGGCAGCTCCGCATCTAGTGACTCCCGCATACTCTTCCTATGCGAACGTCCGGAGTCAACCAGCCTCGTGTCCCTGGCTACCGGATGGCGTGACCTGGTCGCCGAAGAATCCCTGATCGGCGAAGCTGGAAGAATATCGGCGGTCACGTAGCCAAGGTGCGGTCGTGTGCGCTGGTGAGAGGAAGAAGCCTGAGCATTCTCAGCGGACTGCCTATACAACGGAGCGTCCCGAGCGACGGACGTGTGCTCCGCTTGCGACACATTTTGTACCACAACATCTGGTCCCAGATGTTGTTGTACGAGAGAGGGGCCTCTCTCGCTCACGGCCCGCCTGGACCTGGACGAGCTAGGAACCGGACTCGAAGGCTTCCTCCGATCTCTCCTACTATCTGCCGTCACTGGGTGTGCACGTTGAATGTTTATAGTGCTCGCATCACCCAACATTTCCTCCTGGACCGCATCGGACGAACCCGGCTGCCGAACCATTCGGTGAATGGACGCTACACCGGGCGAGCTAGCGGACGACATTTGTCTTATGTCCATGAGCACTTTTGCCGCTAGCTCTGTATTCATTTGTGACGACGGAAGCGCATTTGCGGAAGATAACATGGAAACATCACCCTGTTCTTGTTCCTCTGAAATAGAAACTGATAGAGTAGAGTGACCCTGCAGAGAAAGAGCCAGCATAGCCCTTTCTCCACTAACAACATATCGTGACACACGTTTCCAATGTTTGACATCCCAATATTGACATATTGAACAGGGATTAGTGCGAGTACACTGACTACAATTGATACAATGATCATGAAAGTCAGAGGAAGATTTCTTCCTATTACAAATTGAACAATATCCTTTCATTATGAAAAGTAAACAACAAGTCCTAGTACTCGCACAAACCCCTAAACACAAAGATACATAATAACATGATCCATTAATATTGAAAAAACAATTGAAAATCAAAATAATTTTTGAAAAATATTTTTTTAGCGAATCCCAAATTTCTGAAAAGTAACATTGAGCCCCAAAGGATCCCAAGGCTAAGTGTGGTCAAAAATTTTAAAATTATATTAAATAATTAATGCAACACTTACGGATAATAATAATGTATCTTATAGTGAGATAAACTACTCCAAAGGCAAACAGCCCCCCTCAAAAGAGACTGTTGCCAATGTAAACAAACAGTGTAAAAACACCAGAAAACATGACTCCAGGCACTGACAATACTGGCCTAAAATCAGTCATCAAAATTACACACTATCTGATGCAAAACAGAGACTCCCAGGGGAGAATCTGCAGAACATCAGATGGTAGATGCAGAACACAACGTTATACACCCATGGGTGAAAACGTAAACATGGGGAAAATAACAGAATTCATTCTGTAACCAAGCTAATTCTCCCAAGAGAATTTAGAAATGATCTTTCTCAAAAATATGCCAAAAGCATGAGAGAATAGCAAGGGGGGACTTAGAAGACCAGGGGAGAGGAAACACTGAATAAGCAGTGCAACTTTATAGCAAGAATGACAACAACAGGCCCATGCCTCGAAAATAGGCAACTTAACATAATTTCATAAAAAATTTTAAGTACAGCCCTGATTATTTTTTGTCACTCCTTTTTCCTCTCCTCCTTCTATATCCTCCTTAGAATCACCATTTTTCCAATAATTACGTGTCTGGCATCCTTTAAACTGAGATTTACAAACACAAAGATCAGTGAGATGTTGACTGATGAAGGGCCAAACAGAGAATGATAATTGGCGCCAATTTCGGAACGTCCTTGACACTGCGCATGCGCAGTAAGGGCAAAGTATGGAGGCCCTTCAGGACATGTTTTCTTTTGGTTTTAGATGCAAATTTTGGGGATTGGGGGGCAAAATTTGTGTTTGGCCCTAGATTTTTAAGAGTTAGCACCAGCTATGTCTGGGTCATTGGTATAGTATAAAAATATAACGTTGGTTCCAACTGAAGATCATTGGTACCAATGTTATTTGATGAAATTTCAACATAACAGCATTGTGTGTGCACAACGTCAGAGTAATCCATGCATTTTTTAAATGCAAACTGTAAGACTGGCTAAAGGAAGAATGTTGATACACAAATGCAGTATGTTCAGAGGTTATTGTAAATGGCAACTTTTTTCACAGAAATGAATGCTAATCAATAGCTCTTATCTAAAGATCTTGCCTAATGAGCACACCAGGTTCAAAAACAATCCTATGATAAATGTGGCCCGTAGGCCATGTCAAAGAAGAATGCTGATGCACAAATGCAATAAATTCAAAGATTGTTGCTAACATCAGCAGTTTTTGATGGAAATGAAAAGAAAATCAATAGCTCCTATCTGTCACCCTGCATAAGCATACAAAGTTTCAAAACAACCTGATAATGAATGTGCCCTCTGAAGCATGCCAAAGGAAGATGTTAATGCAAAAATGCACTAAGTAGAAGGTCATGGCTTGTGGCAATGATTTTTTTTTTTTTTTTTTTTTTTGGGGAGGGGGGGGGGAGGGGGGGCAGTAATGGAAATTCATAAATACACCCTGCAGAGAGTGCAAAAGGGATAAGGTGATGCACAAATGCAGTAAGTGCAAATGCTGGTGATAACAACAATAATTTTTTATGGAAATGAAAAAAAGCAATAGCTCACATCTAGAGGTCACCCCGAACACACATACCAAGCTTCAAAATGATCTGATCATAAATGTACCCTGAAGGGTGTGTTAAAGGGAAATATTGAGGTCTGACTAAACTAAGTTCAAAGGTCAGCAGCAACATTTTTTGACAGAAATGGAAGAAAATCGACAGTTCCCATATACATGTCACCCCACACAAGCACCCCAAGTTTGCAAGCGATCCAATCATAAATGTGCCCTGCAGGGTGTGTCAAAGGGAAATATTGATGCTTAACTGCACTAAGTTTTTACTAAGGTCATCAACAATATTTTTTGACGGAAATCAAAGAAAATCGATAGCTCCCATCTAGAGGTAACCCCAAACAAGCATACAAAGTTTCAAACTGATCTGATCATAAATGTGCCCTGTAGGGCATGCCAAAGGAATATATCGATGCCTGACTAAACTAAGTTCAAAGATCGTTGCCAGCGGCAACATTTTTTGACGGATGGAAGTGGAAGAAAATTGATAGCTCCCATCTAGAGGTCACCCCAAACAAGCATGCCAGGTTTCAAAGCAATCCGATCATAAATGTGCCCTGTAGGGTGTGCCAAAGGGAAATATTGGTGGTCTGACTAAACTAAGTTCTAAGAACGTTGGCCGCGGCAACATTTTTTGACAGAAATGGAAGAAAATCGATAGCTCCCATCTAGAGGTTTCCTCAAACAAGCATGCCAGGTTTCAAAGCAATCCGATCATAAATGTGCCCTGGAGGGTGTGCCAAAGGGAAATATTGAGGTCCGACTAAACTAAGTTCTAAGAACGTTGGCCGTGGCAACATTTTCTGACGGAAATGGAAGAAAATCAATAGCTCCCATCTAGAGGTCACCCCAAACAAGCATGCTAGGTTTCAAAGCAATCCGATCATAAATGTGCCCTGTGGGGTGTGCCAAAGGGAAATATTGAGGTCTGACTAAACTAAGTTCTAAGAATGTTGGCCGCGGCAACATTTTTTGATGGAAATAGAAGAAAAACGACAGCTCCCATCTACAGGTCTCCTCAAACAAGCATGCCAGGTTTCAAAGCAATCCGATCATAAATGTGCCCTGTAGGGTGTACCAAAGGGAAATATTGAGGTCTGACTAAACTAAGTTCTAACAACGTTGGCCGTGGCAACATTTTTTGACAGAAAGGGAAGAAAATCAATAGCTCCCATCTAGAGGCCACCCCAAACAAGCACGCCAGGTTTCAAAGCAATCCGATCATACATTTGTCCTGTATGGTGTGCCAAAGGGAAATATTGAGGTCTGACTAAATTAAGTTCTAAGAACGTTGGCCACAGCAACATTTTTGGACGGAAATGGAAGAAAATTGATAGCTCCCATCTAGAGGTCACCCCAAACAAGCACGCCAGGTTTCAAAGCAATCCAATCATAATAAATATACCCTATAGGGTGTGCCAAAGGGAAATATTGCGGTCCGACTAAATTAAGTTCTAAGAACGTTGGCCACGGCAACATTTTTTGATGGAAATTGAAGAAAATCGATAGCTCCCATCTAGAGGTCACCCCAAACAAGTATACCAAGTTTCAAAGTGATCTGATAATAAATGCGACCTGTGAGGTATGCCAAAGGAAATTGTGGATGTACGTATGCCCGGATGTACGTACGTACGCCGACGGACGAGAAGTGATGGCAATAGCTCAGCTTGGACTTTGTCAAGTTGAGCTAAAAAAGGTCAACCAAAAATGACATAATATTAAAAAACAATCATTTCTAACCACAACA
Organism: Pictodentalium vernedei; assembly: GCA_031216915.1. Classification (NCBI taxonomy): domain Eukaryota; kingdom Metazoa; phylum Mollusca; class Scaphopoda; order Dentaliida; family Dentaliidae; genus Pictodentalium; species Pictodentalium vernedei. The sequence continues at coordinate 848,965,757 of CM062297.1, forward strand.
TTAACCCATGCCCGTGACCATCTCACCTGTGGATCCCCATATATCTAAATTGGTCAACTTCTTTATTTCGGTAAAACTTTGGACATCCTGACATGTTTTAAACTTCTTTTAAAAAAGTTTCTCTCAGCTGTTTTGCAAATCTGCCTAAATTCGTACTTCTATTTTTACTATCAGTAATAGCCATCAAATGGTTAGCCATCAATGGACACCACCCTAAGAGAAACAGTGATACAAATTTCAACAAACATGCCCAATAGAAAAGAAAACGAATGTAATTTAGAATGTTCCCAAAACAAAGTTGTTTTGATTTTTTACTGACCCATTTGATCAGTACAGCTTTAAGCAAAACAAATGGACTCGTCACCTTTGAGATGAAACATTGGAATTAAAAAAATTGTTTAACTGAATTTTAATGCATGGGATGTGTAACAAACACAGAACGCAATGTGTTTTTGAATCGGTGGGTGTTTTACGTAACTAGTTGGAAAGGCATAGTTATATTTCACCCGAGCCTACGGCTCTTGCAAAATGTGCCTACGCCATTCCAACTCATTATGCAAAACACCCACCGATTCAAACAAACATTACATTCTGTCTATTTATTCAATTAACTGGTTGATTGCTGGAAGCCACTATTAGGGGTTTCAGAAAAGTGAGGGTACCCAAGCAAAAGCCAACATTTTTCTTGCTCAGGTTTCATATTCAAACACAAATAATATTATTCTATAGAAATTTGTTTTATTAAAAATTATTGAAAGAGTGTCCACAGGCACTCTCCAGGAATTTGTAATAAAACAAATTTTGAATAACAAATTCAGACTGCCAAAATAATCTAGCCCTCAACCAGTTAACAGAAGTTGACTCAATAACTTGTATGCAATTAAAGTCTAATTCTGTATTAACCTTTTACCCAACGAATCGGCCACATCAGACAGTGCATAATATGCAAATTCAGCAGCTGAAAAAATAATATTTTTCAAACTTTCAACAAAACCATATCATGTGACCCCTCATTGGAACGAGCACATCGAGCTCATTCCAATGAGGGATCATATGATATGGTTTTGTTGAAAATTTTTGAAATATTTAAAAAAATGATATTTAAAATAATAAATTTTGATATCATCTGCATTGGGTAAAAGGTTAAAGATATTGTGAATGGTCTGATGGTTGGAAGGTACATGCAGTTAACAGGGATTGACATAAGAAATATTCAGATGACTGGGCTCAATTGAATTACAAAGCATACTTACAAAAGCTTCACCTAAAACTCCATCAAGACACACTTCTGTGAAGAACTCTTTGTTTGGAGAAGATTCAAATAAGTGCAGTAATCTTTTATGATGCAGATATTTGTGAACTTGAAAACCTCTAGCCAAGAACAAGTTCACAAAGTCATGACGATTTTGTCTCAAAATTGCTTGATCAAAGAGAAAGTTACTTATCTGAAATATAAAATGCACAGACTAAAAAGACCACTTCAGTCATAGAGTCATTTCCCCATCCCCAAGTTACATTTATCATCTAAAATGACAGGACTTGAAGACGTGTCACAGAAATATTATTTCATTGGATAATTTTTTATCGATAAATCTAGAGAAAATTACAATTCTGATTTTATGAGCCATTTTTCATATACTACTTTTTAAATGGTTGAGTGGCCACTATCATGGCTCTATTGAAAGGTGTTGAAAGCCGCTTTAGTGGCTTTACCCTGGGTGTGCATTAGCATGTTGTTTACTCAGCAGCGGAAGAAAAAAAAATAGGCCGATGAAATCGTCAGATGTGTACCCATGCGCGCAACTAGTAGAAAGCTTATGACAGAGGGCCACCACGGGTGCTGACATTATGTACACCATACAAGGGATGGGTACATATAGAAATGGATCGGAGGAGTGTCTAATTTAATGGATAAAGGGTTAATGTCTCCGGAACAAATTATCAGATTTACATAAAAAACTATACAGCACAGCACATCAGTAACCTGAATAAATATATAAAGTAATATGACAATCGGATTGATATTTTTTGAGTTATCTCACGCCAAAGGAATTGGAGGAATTTTCAATTTGAAGGATAAAGGGTTAGTATCTCCAGATCAAATTATCAGATTAACACCAAAAACTATACAGCTCGGCACATCAGTAACCTGAACACAATTATAAAGTAACTTGACAATCCAAGCAATATTTTTCAAGTTATCAAATGCCAAAGGGATTGGAGGAATTTTCAATTTGAAGAATAAAGGGTTAATATCTCAGGATTAAAATAACAGATTTACACCAAAAACTATACAGCTCGGTAGATCAGTAACCTGAACACAAATATAAAGTAACTTGACAATCCAAGCAATATTTTTCAAGTCATCGAATGCCAAAGGGATTGGAGGAATTTTCAATTTGAAGGATAAAGGGTTAATATCTCAGAATTAAATTATCAGATTTACACCAAAAACTATACAGCTTGGCACATCAGTAACCTGAACACAAATATAAAGTAACTTGACAATCCAAGCAATATTTTTCAAGTTATTGAATGCCAAAGGGATTGGAGAAATTTTCAATTTGAAGGATAAAGGGTTAATATCTCAGGATCAAAATAACAGATTTACACCAAAAACTATACAGCTCGGCACATCAGTAACCTGAACACAAACATAAAGTAACTTGATAATCCAAGCAATATTTTTCAAGTTATCGAATGCCAAAGGGATTGGAGGAATTTTCAATTTGAAGGATAAAGAGTTAATATCTCAGGATCAAATTATCCGATTTACACCAAAAACTATACAGCTCGGCACATCAGTAACCTGAACACAAATATAAAGTAACTTGACAATCTAAGCAATATTTTTCAAGTTATCGAATGCCAAAGAAATGGATACGGACGCCGGATGGACAGACAGACAGACGGACGGATGGACAGACAGACGTACAAAGGAAGGACGAACGACAGATGGTCACCCTGGATGCCGGCATTATGTGTACCATACATAGTATGGGTACACATAAAAATTATATAAACTTGTTTTGTTACAATTTATTGTAGGGTGCCAATGGGCACACTCCAATAAATTGTAACAAATTAATTATTTATGAAGAAAATCTTGCTAAACTTAGGCTTCATTGCCAGTAACAGTAGATTCTTTGAAAATAAGGCTACCCTTGCCAGTAACAATAGATTCCTTGAAAAAAAATATTCATGTTACAAATCATCTGCGAAAACTTATTTTGCACTCTACCAGTTAACTGTCCTGAACTCAAGCAGAGCTGGCCGTGTTTTTGGTTTTCCAGTGCAGTTTCTTACTGACGAGTTAATTTTTCAAGTGTTTAATGTCACATATTTCTGCACAATGGCTAATCATGACCACTACAGTTTTACGGGTGGAGAAAGCCGGAATACCTGGAGAGAACCACCGAGGAACTGTCAGCTCCCAAACATACTAACTCCACACAAGGTGGGTTAGCATTGGTTGAAGACAAGAACACCATCGACGTGCAGTACGCCTTAGTTCACAGCACCACCATGCCCCCACATGGGAAATGGGGGTGAAGTGTCTTGCCCAAGGACACAACGCAGTTGCCGCAAGTGGGGTTTGAACCGAGGACCTCTCAGCTTGTAGCCTGCACCTCTACCTACTGAGCCATCGTGCCCCCTTTGACAAGTTAATAAGGAAGAAAATATGACACTGAGAACACAACACATATCAGTGAACTTTGTTATTCTAATTTATGTTTTTTATGACTCAAAAGGCTCAGCAACTCATCCTCAACAACCCATAAGAATAATCAAAGGGAAGTTAGGCTGAACCCAATAGAGATACGTACAGACAGGGCTTTTTGTGTTGAATGGAATCTAAAACTATTGGGGATTTTTACCAGGTTAAGAAGCCTGAATTTTTATTTACTATATGTTGTCAATACATAGAAAAACTGAACTGACATGGAGGTTTTTTCCTGAAACCGATCCAAAATACCAAAACCTCCCAGCCCAAGGTTCAAGACTGCAAGGACTCTCTTGAAGACATTTTATACTCTTTGAATTTTCATTTTAACAAAGCAGTGATAGAATGGCATCTAGATAAATTTTTCTACTCTATTTCATTGGAGGAGGGGTGGGGGAGGGCTATAAACACTCTAAACATATTGTAACAGAACATTCTTCTCAAACCACACAAATCTCAGCTGACTGATTAGCATCATGAGCAAACAATTCAAAACCCGATACATATTCCTGACAATTTTAAAGACAAACAGGGACTTACATTTGGTGTATGTGTGTACAGAGAAGACATGAGGTTAACGGGTAGAGTGCTGAAGCCCATATCTGGGCTGTACTCTGAAGTATAAATGCCATAACTCATATTATCTTTTAAGTGAAATTATTTTATCTGTGTGTATTTGTCTTGTCATAGTTTATGGGAGAGTGCCTTTAGGCACTCTCCCATATATTGTAACAAGGCAAAGACATGTGAACAAATTTTGGTGATCAAAAATAATTTAGCACTCTACCAGTTAAGGGAAAAATGTCTGCTGTGTGTATGTTTCAGTGTAATCCATAAAAACAACTTTTATTTTGCTACAATAATTTGCAGTACTAATGGCTCAACAGACTTTTTGTAAGTTTCCATTAAAAATGTGAAAAAAATGAAGACATGACTGAGAACTGAAAGAAAATAATATAATTTCGCCATAAAAATGTCCTGATAGTTAAGGGATGACTTATCAATTTGATACCATATCATCTGCTGGTCACACATAGAGTATGCAAATTACATATATACTCGCCCAAAAAAGAAAGTGTGCATTGCAGAAATTGATCAAACTCCAAAAAAATAATTTCGTAGGTGTAAAGAGTGTTAACCTGTTCATGAATAAGTCATATTGAACACAAAAACAGCTTTCCCCCTGAAAATTGCATTAACGTTAAATGACGTGCTGCACGTTTGTGAAAAGGCATGTTTTTCACGTGGAGAGTCTGAAAATTCATGCAGCAGTGTGAATCCTTGGGTATTTAAACACTAAAGTGAGGCCTTTAGGTGTAAAGAGTGTTAACCTGTTCATGAATAAGTCATACTGAACACAAAAACAGCTTTCCCCCTGAAAATTGCATTAACGTTAAATGACATGCTGCACGTTTGTGAAAAGGCATGTTTTTCACGTGGAGAGTCTGAAAATTCATGCAGCAGTGTGAATCCTTGGGTATTTAAACACTAAAGTAAGGCCTTCCTATCGTTCACATTCAAACTTGGGCTGCTGTTAAAACGACTCCACATTAGCATGCCAAGACTGACAATGCATCAATGTCTCCTTGCCCTGGGTATGATTAGAGCTGCCAGAAGACACAGAGAGGTTGCCCAGCATTTGAACTGCCACTGTAACACTGTAGACAGGCTAGTCCATCGACATGCACAACATGATGACGTTCGAGACCGACCCCGCTCCGGGAGACCCTGAGTTACCACCCCTGCACAAGATCGGTATATCCGTGTCGTCCATCTCCGGAACCAGCAACAAACGGCAACGACGACAGCCAGGAACATCCCTAACCTGAGACGGATACATCCTCAAACAGTAATCAACCGGCTGAGAGAATACGGCTTACGTCCTCGAAGACCTGCAATTCGTTCAATTTTGACGTTACGTCATCGTCGTGCTCGACTGCAGTGGTGTAGACAACATCTCAGGCATCCCTTACACTGGTGGCAACGTGTTTTATTCATAGATGAATGTCGTTTCCATCTTTCATCATCAGATGGCCGCCAGAGAGTGTACAGACGTCGAAACGAACGCTACGCAGATCCATGTGTCGTGGAGCGAAACCGTTATGGGGGAGGGTCTCTCATGGTGTGGGGTGGCATCACTGACCGTAACAGAACTGAGCTGGTCATTATTGATGGCAATCTCAATGCAGCCAGACATCGTGATGAAGTGCTTAACCTGTTGTTGTCCCATTCTGCAACGTAACGACCCCAGTGTCATTCTACTGCAGGACAACGTCCGACCCCACGCAGCTCGTGTTGTTCAACAGTATCTGCAGCAACAACAAGTAGATGTTCTTCCCTGGCCTGCAAATTCGCCCGATATCTCACCCATTGAGCACGTATGAGACGAAATGAAACGTCAGCTACGCCGGCTTCCCCATGCATAGTCAACGCTTGTGGAACTCCAAAGACAGCTTATCAGAATATGGAACAACATCCCACAACACTTCCATGCTAACTTGTTCACTTCCATGAGGCGTAGATGCACAGCAGTAGCAGACGGAGGTCATACCAGATATTGAGTGTGTGACTTTTGTGTTTGACCCTTAGTGTCTTTGACTCTCCATGGCACCAAGAGTATTCGTCGTAGCATAATGAAATTTCTCGTGTTGATCACAAATTGATTCATCTGTGATTGAATACAATTTCCATGAATGAAAATGATATATATCTTTTTTAGTGTTATTTTTTAGCATGCACACTTTCTTTTTGGGGAGAGTATATTAATCACTTAAAGCTGCTTGAAGTCAACAACAAAGAAACACCTGGAACAGTGGAACCCACTTAATTGGATATCTCTTAACTAAATAATCCTGTTAACTGAATATAATGTCCCAACACAAAACCATTTACCATACCTCCAGTACAAATTTGACCTGTTAATTGAATACAGGTTATAGATTTAACTCCTGTTAATTGAATAACAAATATTGTAATCTGTCGAAAAATTACCCTGACTCTCCCCAGTTTTTCTTTGTTTATAGACCTATTTGGCCTCAGTACATCCAATTTAGACATTTAATCTATTATATCTTGTTTGAGAGCTCATGGAGCTCTGTCAAACAAGATATAATATAATAAATGCTAAGTTTATTTCTAGAAACCCAGAACTTGATGCAATCCCTGTTAATTGAATATTCCTGTTAACTGAATAATTTTCATTGGAAAAGTGGCCATTCAATCAACAGGGTTCCACTGTATTACAAAAGCAAGACTAAATGAAATGAATAAGAAATACAGAACCTTGAGTTTTTTCCCTTTGAGTTCATGTCTCTGAATTATTTCTGTTTTTGCTAAATCACAACACTTCCAATCAAGGCACAGTTGTAAATCTTGCTGTAACTGATCTTGCGTTTTCACACTAACTGATTCTACTCGAGCTATAATTAAAGACAATGGGTCTATAAAATAATCTGTTTCAGACTTGAATATGTAAATGTCAGGTGGAGTTAAGGCAACTAAACCTCCCAGTTTGCATATTCCAAATTGGAAAAGTTATATTTATTTATTTATTGTTGTTTATGGTCACATACTTCTGCACAATGGCTAATCATGACCACAACATGGAGATAAAGTCAAGGCCAGTCAATCGTTTATACCCCATGTTGACTATTTTAGAGGACTCGCACCCCAAGCATTAGTGACTGGGTCCTATTTTACCAGTGAAACAGAGCTTGTTTACCACAGTAAACAAGCACTGCTTCACATCCCGGGGTTCCCACGGGGGAATTGGAAGAGTGCTTTGTAACTCACTGATAACATATTATTAAGAAACAAGGGTAACTTACAGTACAGTAGAAAGAAAATTAACACTTTACTGAACGTATCTTGGGGGAAAAACTGAAAAAAAACTAGAGGTGCAGGGATCATTTTGGGTGGCATTTTGTTTTGACATGAATTTTCCCCTTTCAAACCAACAATTTCCCAATCTCAGTCCTCATTCAAATAAAAATTTAATTCTTTTAACTCTTGAAGGCCTTATTTTGACTTTAATCACTTTTTACTGCAACAAAACATATGCCTCATCTAGCAGTTTTTAGATACATTTGCAAGTTACATCCCAAGAACCTTGTCAGTTGTTTCTAGGCAAGTCTTGGCTGCCTATATAGGCAGCCAAGTCTTGCCTAGACACAACTGCTAAGCCGCAGAATGTTGACTGTCCAAGCATAGCAAATACAACAATTTATAATAGAGATTACAAAGACTGATCATTATTTCATGTAATTGTCTGTTATAAAACTTATAACATGTACTATACATGTAGTTGCTTCTGTATTAATGTTCTCAGCTCAGTATGAAGGTAACATTTCTTGTTCTTTGTGTGTTTCTTCTTCCAAACAAGTTCACAATTGGAGCCTTCATGGCAGGAATTTTCTCAATTGCATGAACCCGGACACTTTTCCAAAGAGGGTTGAAGAACCCCTAATAAAACTATTGTCGTTAAGCCTTTACCTGTCATAGTCTTTTTAAAAAAATAAATTAAATTTTCCCACATTTTGGGTGTTTACAGGGTCTGAATATGGGGCCCTTTCACAATGCCATTTTGGCATGATTTTTCCCAGTTCAAACCAAAAATTCAAATAAACATTTAACCCTTTACCTAACATGAAAAGCAGATGCAAACAAAATTCTTGAATAACTATTTTTTTTTATTTTTTGTCTCAGAAAATAGGTTATGGCCCCTCTTTGGAATGAGCTGGTCGAGCTCGTTCCAAAGAGGGGGTCATAACCTATGTTTTTGAGACAAAAAATTAAAAATATAATGAAAATTAATTTGCGATTTTTGTGAATAACGCTGGCCAGTTTTGGCCATTATGTTAGGTAAAGGGTTAATTCTTTTTTTTTAACGATTGAAGGCCTTATTTTGACTTTCATCACTTTTTATTGCAACAAAACAGGTGCTTCAACAAACAGTTTTTAGATACATTTGCAAGTTACATACCAAGAATCTTGTCAGTTGTTTCTAGGCAAGACTTGGCTGCCTATATAGGCAGCCAAGTCTTGCCTAGACAGAACTGTTAAGCCACAGAATGTAGACTGCCCATGTGTAGCAAATACAATTTATAATAGAGATTACAAAAACTGATATTTATTTCATGTGACTGTTTGTTATAAAACTTACTAGATGTACTATACATGTTGTAGCTTTTATATTAATGTTCTCAGCTCAATATGAAGGTAACATTTCTTATTCTTTTGGTGTTTCTTCTTCCAAACAAATTCCCCTGAGGTGGCAGCCTAGGTGGCTAATCCCCTCGAAAAAACCACCATGATACAGCAACCTGGCCAATATCTAAATTGATGAAGCAGAAACTAACTTCAAGTTAAGGCCACCCCCAAAATAAATAAGGTTTATCCTCTTATCATGCCCAACCCACATGTCAAGTTTAGTTTCGGTAGGCCAATGGAATTTTGGAACTAGTTGAGTCTGGTAAGGAATTAATCCTTTACCCAAAACACACTATCAAAATTTGTTACTTTAATTATACTTTTAAATTTAAAAAAAAAATTTCAACCAAATCATATCTTGTGATCCCCTCATTGGAATGAGCTCATTAAAATGAGGGGTCACATGATATAGTTTTGTTGAAATTAAAAAAAATTTCAACTGCTCAATTTGTAAATTATGCAGGTGGATTCAAACGATTCGTTAGGTAAAGGGTTAATTTCAGAGGTGTTCTTATGGATTATAAATTCAACCAACTCCCAGAACTTTTTCAACTCCTAGGTTATTGTGGCTTTGAAACCTCAGCATAATGACACTAACATAAATAGGTCTTCTCTTCTCATCGCACTAAACCCACGTCAAGTTTGGTTTTGATCGGCAAAGCAGAACTTCAATTATAGAGAAGACTCCAACTTCATTTACAGGTACGCCCGGATTTTTAAGTTCAAGGTCACATTGATCTTCATCTTTGGTACAATGGAAATAGATAGGGTTCTCCATCTCATCACTATCAATATGTACAACCAACTGGTCAAGTTGAGTTTCGAATAGCCACACAAAATTTCCATTAGAGAGTGGAAACTAATTTTAAGTTCAAGGTCACTTAGACCTTGACCTTTAGCACAATTATCCAAAAATAAAGATGGATCTTCCTACCATCATACCCAACCCACGGGTTAAGTCTGGTTTCTACCAGCAAAGTGGCACTTTAATTAGAGAGCCAAAATCAACTTAATCTACAGACACTTCCGGAAAAATTTTAAAATCAAAATAATTGTGGCCTTGACCTTTGGCACAAAGACCCTAAAATAAATAGGGTTCTTTCTCTCATCATACCCATCCAACATATCAAGTTGAGTTTCCCTTGGCTAATGTTAACTAGAGAGCAGAAACTAACTCTGTCTACAGACACACCCGGAAAATAGTTCAAGGTCACTATAATCTTGACCTTTGACACAATGATCCCAAATAAATAGGTTTTTTCCTCTAATCATACCCAACATAATAGTCACAAATATCATCAGATTTCTGACAATTCAATCATAAAAATAAAATAAGAGCAAATAATTTGTCCCCTGAGTACCAATGTGTTCTATGTATCAGTAGGGGACAATATGTCAACAAAATACTGTTTACTTGTTTCCTTAACGATCCAAGGGATGTAACTCTATCTGTTGTCTTCTACGATTATAAAAACAAAATTATTATCACGAATTTGGTCCAAATAATTGTGGAGCTGAGAAATGCGACCACAAATTTATTTCCACTAAGTTGTATTGTGTTTCAATGGGACAAAAACATTATCTCTGCCAACATGTATGGTATAAGGAGATTTAATACCTGGATGTCTCATTTAAACACCTCGCCTGCGGCTCGATGTTTAAAAACAACATCCAGGTATTAAATCTCCATACACCTTACAGGTTGGCGGAGATAACTTATAATACACTTTCATCAGAATGGGGCCAAAAATGGTGAACAAAACAAAGTAATTTTGTGGTTGTCCTTGTGAATTATTACTTTAATTGGTGATTATATTTATGAACATATCAATATCAATCTACAACTGGCTCCATTCAATAAAGCAAATGGACACAGTCTCTAACACCTAGAGAAAAAGATAGTTTAATGACGTCCACATCTCCCACCCACATTTCTAACTATAACTTGTATAAAATGAGCATTTGGGAACTGACTGTGTAATGATGTATAATTTATTTTCCAAAAAGAACAGAAAACAAATGTTTTCATTTGATAATTGAATTTCTACAAAGGATGGAACATGTGCCAAATTCCACACCAGATGTCTAATTTCACCTCAATATTTCTGAAAAAGAAGAAGTGAATCTCAGTGCTGCTCTGGTAGAAGGGTTATTTATTTATTTATTTATTTATTTATTTATTTATTTATTTATTTATTTATTGGTGTTTAAGGTCACATACTTATGCACAATGGCTAATCATGACCGTGACAGTATTATGGGTGGAGAAAGCCGGAGTACCCGAAGAGAACCACCGAGCAGCTGCCAGCTCCCCAACATCATAACTCTGCACTGCAGCACAGGCAGGGTTAGATTGGTTGAAGACAAGCGTACCGTCAACGTGCAGTACGCATTAGTACACAGCGTCATCGTTCCCCCATGTGGACAATCGGGGTTAAGTGCCTTGCCCAAGGACACAACATGGGAGCCCGAATTGATCGCTCAGATGGTCACCCATCCAATGATTAACCGGACTCGACGTTGCTTAACTTCGGAGATCTGATGAGAACCGGTTACCACAACGCAACCGGGTTGAAGGGTTAATGGTTGAAGTAGTAATGCAAAGTTGCATGTAAAATTCCCCTGTTGATGTTAGGCCTGATAAAAAAATTATCCCTATGTACCAAATTTGCTTTGTGTAGGGTTGGTGTGAGGGGTGTGGCATTCCAATATGGTTGTGGGTGGCCAATTGCTGGTCTTTGACCTTATTTGAATTCTATCAGATTGACAGCTGAGGCCTTGGTCCTTAAGTGATGTTTATACAAGTTCAACTACTGCCACAAATCATATAGTGTAGATTTATTTTGAGCAAGGGAGATGACTTATATAAACTTAAGCTTTCTGTTGAATCCCTTCTCTATTAGGTTTCTGACTTGTCTACTGTTATGTTCTGTGTATCCTGTATTACTGTGTTCCTTCTCTCATTTCTCATGTTGAGTAATATTAGTTACAGTTTGTTGGTGGCCTAATATGGTATATATGGTGTCAGTTAATTCCATATTGGACTCAAGCTTTGCTTTGCTTTGCTCGAGTCCAATATGGAATTAACTGACACCATATATACCATATTAGGCCACCAACAAACTGTATAACAAATATATCTCAGGCCTGGTCTTTTGAGGAGAACTGTAGCTCCCGCCCTCCATGGCTCCTGCAAAATCAATTTAAGGAGGGCCATAATTGCTCTCCTTAAGAGCTGTAACAGCTCTCCTTAAACCTTCAATTCCCTTATTAGTAATGGACTTAAGTATGGAATAGCTCTCCTGGCTCTGATTTAGGGAAGCCATAGTAGCTCCCCTAGATTTTTCAAAAGTCTAGGCCTGATATCTTACCAACTGCTGCATCGATGCACAGAACTAATAACAACAGCAATCAAAATTAAATGAGAGAATTCTCACAATGTGTTCATGTGTCTTTGCCTTGTTATAATTTATGGGAGAGTGCCTACAGGCACTCTCCCATAAATTGTAACAAGGCAAATTCATACATACCAAACAGTTTTATTTAGAAGATAACATGACACACATCCACAAAATATGAAGCCTTTTAAGTTGCCTAACCTGCACTTCAGACCAAATATGGGCCTCCAACACTCAATCTTTCAACTTGAAGTGTTTATCGGCTGCCACCATTTTGAATAATCAATGAACAAAGGAGAGAGAACCCAAAGCTGTCAGCGTATATTGATGTTGACAGGCAGTATATGGTTTTATATGCAGTCTGCATGTGACGTCTTTGAACCAATGAAATTCCCAGATACTTGTAGGAGGCAAAATATTATATAATATTCTTTTTTCTCAATAAATACTGTTTAAACTAAATTATGGCTCAGTATCTAGGACTGTATCCCGGTATTGTTTTAGATGAAGAGTTAATACATCAGGCATAAAATCTGATCTATGTTCCTCATGATAAAACTTTAGCTCAATTTACTTCATACTCAAACACTACATTGCGGAAAAATCACACACACATACAAGTACAAGTTAGTGTAGGAAAAGTAATCAGATAAACACTTATGGTATCAGTGTTATAAACATGTGATTGAGAGTTATCTGCCTTGAAATGTTGCTCTCAAATACAATATGATGCAATGTTCCAATGAAACTAAAATTATCCTCCTCTGATTGGATGAGAGCTTGCTTTGTATATTCTATGTTTACGACTCAAGTGGCAAATGTTACCGTCTGACGTCACAACGCAAAATATTTGTAATGATGTCATCCGTTTCGTAACTGCTTCATCAAAGGAGTGACTAGCATGCTGCTTCATTTTTCTGGATGTTGCACGTGTACAGCAGATGGTGTTCTGGATGAAGTGTTGTTTAAATTACAAACTGATTTACGATTTGAACTAAGATGGAATGAGTTTATCAGGTTTATAGATTATTTATCCAGTGCCGTCGTGGATACACGAGAGGTTTATTTACTAAACCTGTGATCATTAAAAGTTGCCCTGAACAAGGCAACTTTTAATGATCACAAGTTTAGTAAATAAGCCTCTCATGTTTCACGATGTAGGTTTTGGGCTATGGGTAGTGTCTATTGGAACATATACATTATTGTGATGAATTGACGGTAACATGGTCTGAGGTTTGCGGCTCGGAATGTATGTAAAGCTCCGAGCCACAAACCTCAGACCATGTTACCGTCAATTCATCACAATAACTTATAATATTCTAAAAATAAGGCTCCTAGAAAAAAAACCTTGTTGCTTGAGGAAACTGTTAAAGCATTTTATTAGCCTTTTTCATCAAAGCTGAATACTCCGAAAGAAAAAGGAAATGCTCTGAGTATTTTTGGGGCTTAAAAAATGCAGTTAACTATTTGTGTATTTTAGTGTTTGGAGATTCCCAGAAAAAATCGGGTTCACTTCTTGTTGAAATTTTTTTTTTATTTGTTGCAACAATTTATTTGAAACAATGCAATACTTACACTTCAAAAGAGCTTTAAGAATATATTTATCTAGGTTGGCAAGGTCTGGTGCCCATCTTCCCATGTCATATACAGTCAAAAATGTTCGATGTTGCTACAATAAGAACAAATTAAACACCTTAGAAAAAGCACTTTAATAAATAAATAAATAAATAAATAAATAAATAAATAAATAAATAATTTGAAGCTGGTCACAAGAAAGAAATAATAGCTGTTTGAAGACATAGGAAATGAAAAACACCTGAACACAACACTACAAGATGTGTTTCTTCAAAAAACTTATTAAATGAACAGGAATGAACAGTAGATACACAGAAATGTTTATACCACAATTGAAATTTTCTTAAATGAACACTGAATTCGCAGTGCATTCTCAGGTGATGTTATTTTCCCGACCAGTAGTAAATGTCATTTATCCCACGAATACAAGTTGATCATGTGACATTCAAACATTGTGCATTGATACTTTATACTACATTTGATTTTTCAGTCTATTTTTACTTTGTAATTTTTATTAAAAGGTGGACACCATCACATCGGAATTAAATATCTTCAGAGATAAACCACAAGTCAAGATGCATACTTGTCCTGAGATGAGGAATTGTTTTACACAAAATCAAAAATGATTTATCTTTGGTTTATATCTTTTGCAAATCAAAACCGTCCAAACGAAAGGATGTGGCTGTTTATGTAACAAAAACAGTCAGCAACACTATAATTTGAACAAGGCACAAACAAAACTTATTTCTTTTTGAAAACGCGTTACGATCAGATTTGAATAAGCTGGCTGCGAATATAATTTGGAAATTGAAAATAATGTGAGAACACAAACCAATTCTTTCATCAAATGAGAACGGGCCTCAACTATATGAATCTCTGGACAAGTCCAAATTAACAAAACGAAATGCCAAATTGGGAATAAATATAGTGAGATGTAAATTTTACCTTTAACAGTACCCAACACTAACAATTTTTGTCCTCTTCACTAAGACTCAAGGCTCTATTCCAATCAAAGCACTCAAAATGTCCTTCAGATTAAAATATAGAACAACAGGCTGACTGGTTGTTTGTTTATTTGGTGTCTCATAAAATATTAATAATGTCTAACAAGTGAAAGTTTGAATGATAACTCTTCAGTGCTTATTTTTGAGTGTTCATGATCAGTTTCTTTCACCACATCATGGACTTCAATCAGTCATGATTCAATTCTCATTTGTAACATCTATTGCGAGATCAAAAGTGTTCAAGAAACAACCAGTTAATGCTTTCAGCTGTTGCATAGTTGGAATGGATGGTTGTAAAGCTCCTTAGAAATGTGCTACAGATGAAACTAGAAGTTCTGCCACTGTATTGTGCACTATTTTGAAGTCATTACGTGCCGAGTAAGTGCACTTTTTGTCCCTATAAAACTCAAACTGGCCCATTAACGTAACTCAATTCCTGTAGACAGAGTGCCCAATAATGCTAAACTACTAGATATCATTAATATCAATCCTAACCTCAACTGGGATGCATGTATATGTAATGATGTAAATACACATTAAAACTCTACTACATATCCAGAATGAAGAGCGTTGATTACTACATAAACCCAGTGCCATATATTCTCAACCCAAAAAGCATTAATATAACAATAACATGATTTTGGTTCATTAGCGGCCCTGCAGCAATGATGAACAGCCCGAGGGTTTATTAAAGGCTCGAGACGAAGTTGAGGGCTGTTAATAAGCCCAAGGGCTGTTCATAATTGCTGCAGGTCCGCTAATGAATCATGATGCCTGACAATAATCATGTTATTACTATTATTACCACTCCCTGTTACAGCTAACCGCACGAGGGAATTGATGGAAGAAATAATCACTAAAGTCGGTTCGATATTTCTGTTTCCATCATGCGTTCGACTTCAGTTCAGAAATACAAATGGACGTCATTCGAATGGGAGTAATTCATTAGACCATGGAATCTAAAAATAGCCGAGCCACATGCCGCTAATGGCTATTTATACCATTATCACCCGTGGCCCGGCTCCGTCGAATGACGTCACTGAAATCATGGAGTTTTAACGGCCCTCCAAAATCATGTTAATCGACTAGTAACTTATAGATTGAGTGGTAATAATAACTGTTCATAACAGCACAAGAAACACTTGCAAACTTTCATCACATGGGTCACCGGGTGCACCCAGTGGTCCATGTGATGAAAGTTGGCAAGTGCTTCTTGTGTTTTGTCCTCAGAAATTGTAAATAATTACCTATAAAAATCTGTCCCATAGCGATTTACAAGTAATCCTCCCTCCACATATTGCAGTCTCAATATTTTCTTTCTGTCAGATCAGTTCAGTTCATGATTTCACTACCGACCTCGCTAATAACACATTATATTTTGCATTGCAGAGCAAACGCTCTTGTGTATTTCAGTCAACTTCATTCATATGCAGTAAGGTGTGCATTAACCAACGAGCATTTTCTGTGCTAATTGTGACAGGACTTCTAGTTTCAACTGTGCATTCACATACTATCTAGTTGTTCATGAACTAGAAATTTACTTCAGAGATTGTGACTTCTGTTTTCAGTGTTGTGTTGTATAGGTAGAGATTCACCTTCCAAGGATGAGAATACAGTGGAGCCCACATAATTGGATACCTCTTAATTGGATATCCCTGTTAATTGGGCCATTGGTTTACAGTGTAAAAATATTATAAATTTACAGTAATTTGTATATTTTTATACTTACCAATGGCCCAGACTAGCTGGTGCTTAACTCAAAGTTATTAAGGGCTAAACACAAATTTTGGACCCCACAATCCCCAAAATTTGCTTGCAAAACCGAAAATTAAAAGTCCTATCTGGCCCTCCATACATTTGCTCTCCGCGCATGCGCAGACGTCAGGAAGTGACCGGAATTGGCGCCAACATCATTCTTTGTAAAAGAGAGTACTACATAAAAATTCAGTGGTGAGGTATGAGTGCCCACTCATGGGAGGGCCATCTCCATCTGGGCCATTGGTAAGTATAATGAAAGTGTCAATGACACTGTAGCTCAACTTGTCAAGACAAAGACATGTACATGTATAGTATGCGACACATCTAGGTAATGACCTGATAACAAAGGTACATATAAAGTATTGTAACGGTCTGTACATAAATACTGACCGTTGCCTGTAACAAATGTATAGGTAAAGTATTGTAAAGGTGGGTGGCAGTCAGATGCTAAACTAGAAAAAAATCTTTCAGCCCCAGAGTGGGTCTGACTGAACCCCAAAATATTTGTTCTCATAGCACAGTGATAACAAAGGTACCCCAAAACACACTCATTCCTGTCCCAAGGTGAAAACAAAGGTACCCAAGAAGTTTTGTGAAGATCAGTTCACAAATATGAGCTGTGTAGAAGTTGTGACAAAAAACTGATTGGACCTAATTTTGGTACAAAATGGCCACTGGCAGCCATCGTGAATTTTGGACCGCACCCAGAAACACTCGTTCTCGTCCCAAGGTGATAACAAAGGTACCCAAGAAGTTTTGTGAAGATCGGTTGATAAATACAGCCTCTAGCCCGAGCCGTATTGACATGTGCACTCACAGTGTATAAGTAGCCCTGAATAAATCAAAGTTCATCTAATTTGCATAATTTCTGCACGAGAAAAAAACCCGTACTATATGTGATGTATTCCATGTTACTAAACATTCATACAAAAATTTATCAAATCAGAACTTTCATAGAGAAGCTCTGTACAAAAGACTGATTACACTAATTTTGGTACAAAATGGCTGCTGGTGGCCATCTTGAATTTTGGACCACACCCAAAAACACTCGTTCTCATCCCACGGTGATAACAAAGGTACCCAAGAAGTTTCGTAAAGATCGGTTCATAAATACGGCCTCTAGCCTGAGCCGTATAGAAGTTGTGTACAAAAAACTGATTAGACCTAATTTCGGTACAAAATGGCCACTGGCAGCCATCTTGAATTTTGGACCGCACCCAGAAACACTCGTTCTCGTCCCAAGGTGATAACAAAGGTACCCAAGAAGTTTTGTGAAGATCGGTTCATAAATACAGCCTCTAGCCCGAGCCGTATTGACATGTGCACTCACAGTGTACAAGTAGCACTGAATAAATCAAAGTTCATCTAATTTTCATAATTTCTGCATGATAAAAAAACCTGTATTATATGTGATGTATCCCATGGTACTAAACATTCACACAAAAAATTATTCAAATCAGCGTTTTCATATGGAAGTTCTGTGCAAAAATTTTATTGCACCAAATTTTGTACAAAATGGCTGCCATCGGCCATCTTGAATTTCGGACCGGACCCAAAAACACTCGTTCTCGTCCCACGGTGATAACAAAGGTACCCAAGGAGTTTCGTAAAGATCGGTTCATAAATACGGCCTCTAGCCCGAGCCGTATTGGCATTTGCACTTACAGTGCTGAAAGTAACACCAAAAAACATCAAAGTTAGTCTAATTTGCATAATTTACGCACGAGAAAAAAACACGTATTATATGTGATGTATCCCATGGTACTAAACATTCATACAAAAAATTATTCAAATCAGAGCTTTCATATGGAAGTTCTGTAGAAAAAACAGATTTCTGCATCGTCGGTACAAAATGGTGGCTGGCAGCCATCTTGAATTTCGGATCCCACCCAAAAACTCTCGTTCTCGTCCCACGGTCATAACAAAGGTACCCAAGAAGTTTCGTAAAGATCGGTTCATAAATACGGCCTCTAGCCCGAGCCGTATCCAATTGTTGACAGACAGACGGATGGCCGACGGACGACGGGCCATGGCATAAGCTCAAATTCGGCTTCGCCAAAGTTGAGCTAAAAATATACAAATTACTGTAAATTTATAATATTTTTACACTGTAAACCAATGGCCCAGACTAGCTGAATCGTAAAAAGGTGGAGGGCCTAGGACTTCAGAATTAGTAGATCAACATAGTTCCAATCCTGTAATCCAAGGTGAAAGGAAAATAAAATTATTAGGAATTACATGTATGTCTCTCTATGCAGTAATAGAGAAGACATATCATACAAAAGGATCCCAGTTCAAGTAATTCCGTATACTTAGCATGAAGACTATGCTAATTGGATGTAACAAGTTCCCAATTTTTAAGGTTAGCCCTGACTAAGCCCCAAAAATTAGGATGGCATATTTGAGAATAAGAGAATATCCCCCACAAACATATGCCATACACATTAAAACTCCAGCTGTATGCAGGATATAATTACGGACAAAACAGCTTCCTTCATAGTTACATACCTTCAAAAAGGAATCTTCAAAAAGAAAGAGGGGAGCGCTCTGGAATCAGTAAAAGCGGGTACCAAAAAACAATATAAATATTCGTTGAACAGGCACCCAGGTATTAATTTATAATTAATAAATGGTGCTTAATGCCACATCAGAAGTTAAGGCTATAGCGACGATCCCGGTAATTAATATTGCCCACTATATAACGTACACAGCAGACAGTGTACGCAGATATATAATATATAACATACACATGTCCGATCGAACCACAGTGAACGATCTCTGGAGAGTAAACACACTTCCGTGGTAACCCACAGGCAACCCTATTCAGGAGTACAATAAATTCCAGTAACAACACTCCCCGACGTGTACTATCCGATAGCTATGACAATATAAGCATGGGAATATACGAGATGAGTACAGACATTAATAGAACCCTGGATCTAGAAATGGAAGTAGGTATGATAAACAGGCTCCGACACGGACTGCCCCCGAAATAATTCATAATTTCAAGGTCCATAATATACAATAAAGCGTCAGCCTAATAATTATTATGCGTGTGAGCATTAAAATCCCGCATGTAATCATCTGAATACCAGTTAACTGGTTATGCAGCCTCCAAGGTACCCAAAGACTAGCAATTAATTATGATGAAATATGCGCTCGTATATGACATATAGACGAATAATCACAGGATACCAATCCAACTAAAAAGTGGATGTGCCCATGAGGTCGCCATAGAACACGACCCAGCTGCCATTCGAAAAGTGAAGAAATGCATGTATGTATTTAAACTTATACGAGGCTTGCGGGAAGAAAATTACGTCTTGCCCGGTTATCACCTCTAAACACACTGGTGGTGTGTGTTGTGTGGGGGGGGGGGGGGGATTCAAAGTCATATTGAACCCTCCTCACCCGCATTACTTAATCGTTCTTGAGTTAGTCATCAAATAATATAGGAACCGCAATGGTTACTTCACGTCTAACAGACTCCATTATGCCACTATGGGCGGAGAAGGACGTGAAGAACAAAAACTTCCCTTGATAAAGAAGGTCCTCTGATGGAGGAAGCTTCCATGGAACGTCCCATAACAGACAGTTGAGAAGACTGATCCAAGGTTTCTGTGACGACAGAGGTGCTACTAGTAGGATTCACAACAAGACTGTTTGATCTTAAACGTTATCTATTGAATCAAATGAATTGGAGGATACGCGTATCCTATCATCCATCCCCATGGGATCGGCAGAGTGTCTACTGCATTCGCTCAATGTTCTGGGCATGGCGACACAAACGACGGTAACTGATTGTTCTGGTGCGTCGCAAACGGATCTATCATGGGGCGATCCCTCTGGTAGCAAAACTGTCCAAATACTTGCTTGTTGAGCATCCATTCCAATTGCAACAGGCGACCTTTTCGAGAGAGCGAGTCTGCTAGTATGTTCAGACAACCCGGTATATGATGGATAAAAAGATAAACATGATGATTCATGACATATTAGGAAAATCTTCTCCGTTATTTGGCATAACGGAAATGAATGGGTGCCATCCTTGTTCCCGATTTATGCTACTACTGTCGAGTTGTCCGACCAAATTGAACATGGATGTCCGTAATTATGTGAATCCAATGTTGTAGCGCTAGCTAATTAACATCATCTCGCTGATGTTTATGTGTCTCTCCTGGAACCGAGGGTCCCATAGACCCTGACACCTCAAGACTGTGGGACTTAGAGTCACGCCCCAACCCGTCAGACTCACATCCGTCATAATCGTGAAAGCCGGATCTGGCAGTTGCAGCGTAACTCCCTGAGTTAACCACTGAATATCTGCCCAATTGAACCCTTGCTTTACTAGGTGCGAAAGCGTCTTTACACTCCACTTCTGAGTAAAGAATATCTGGAGGGGACGTGCACACAGACGGCCCACCGGAATGAGATCCACAGCCGCTCCGCACAACTCCAACAGTCGCATGAATTCCCTCACTATTAATGCGTCTGAGTGCAGACAAAAGTGAGCAAAACAACTGACTAATTTCGCTCTGGGTAACTACAGGCGAACCAGATTGTTGTGAGTCTCAAAGCTCAATCCCAAGTGAATAGACGACTTGTACGGAGCTAGATCCGACTTTTTCTCATTTACGATGAAACAGAGACATCGGAGTAATAGAAGCAGACTCTGAACATCGTTCTGAAGAATAATTCTGTTGCCATATCCCTATAGAAGGTCGTCCAAGTAAGCTGACGTCACTGCAGACAAATGAGCTCGTAAGACATTACTGCGATCATTATTCGAGTGAAACGCCCAGGGGGCCAGATTCAGACCATAGCATATTGTTCTGAACTGGTACACCTTCCCTTGTACGGCAGACTACAGGTACTTTTAGAATGCCAGATGTACTAGGACATGAAAGTACATTTCCTTAGATCTATTCTTGCCACATAGTCGATCACTCGAACGCTCGCTTTTACCGACTGAATGATTTCCATAAATAAACTTTTAGAGCCATGATAAACTTGTTATCCAGCTCAAGTCTATTACTGTCTGGCTTTGGTACGAGGAACAGGTGATTGTACCATGACCTACATTGCTTCCTTGATAAAAGAGCTTATACCTTCGGTATGAGAAACTCTCTTATGCAAGAATTTAATGGAAGATTTGTCCCACGCGGACAACTTGTTAGTGGGGTTTTACTCGGAATGATAGCCGTAAGCCATACGAGACTAAACTTCTCACCCACTGATCTTCCGTGATTGTTATCCAGTTTTTTGCATAGCTTGATAACCTTCCGCCAACTGGCCAGCAATAGAGGTCTAAACCATAACCTGTATGACCTGTGAGGCTTACGGGAGGAGGAACCACGTCCTCCCCGGGAAAAACCTCATCTCATCGGCCTAGGGGCATCTGACCTATAGACCTGATCAGACCTACGCCCCTTTTTCAAGTCGCTATACTGACGACCTCCAGAGTAATTATAAGTGGGTTTCTTGTACCCTCGTGAGGAGTTTCCTTTTGATGATTTTTGTCTGGAACTCCCTCCTTTACTCTTGTCTTGATACGCCAACATCAAAAGCACAACACTAGACGCTTTCTTAGTAGCCTGTTCATAGACTAACGAAAGCTAGTCATCGAAAGTAAAATGTCACGAAATCGGAGCGACTCAGAGAGAGCTTTTCACCTTGTCATCTTATCAGCGATGACGACGCAAGGGCAGCATCACGTCTGATTAACTCCAGATTATCCACTGATAGGACAGAGTTATACGTGGTATACATAATTGCCCAGGAAAGAACTCTAAGAGAGGTACGAACATCCTCAAAATTCCTTTCCCTTGAGACATAGCGCCATAGCTTTTGTAAGGTGAACTGTGTAAGACATAACATCCAAATTATTTGAAGAAATTGCCATCTCAATTGCGTCTGAGCGAATAGTGAATGATACAGGTAAGGATACCTCTAGATACCCGGCCTGCTCATACAAGAAGAACTCTCTGAACATCTTCCCCGACCGTTTTTAAATGAATGTGGTAAAAAAAACGGTATGTATACGGAAGATGAAGATAAGAAACCGCCTTCTTCCTCGCACTCAAGAGGATAAATACGGCGTTGTCTATATGGCCGAAGGCCTGCGACACCTGCATAAACTGAACCGGAAAAGAAAGGACTTCCTACTTTGGCCGGATAAAGTCTGCGCCTAACGACGCCAGCGGTTTCTCTCTTGTCGTCGCAGCATTCTGATTCGGCGGAACAAAAGCAGGGTCGTACTGATGGGTGAAAGCCATCGCAACCATGTACTGTTCCGGAAAGGGAAGGGTAATCCTCTTTCTTATCTCTTTTTCCATCCGAGAGAATCAGTTGCGAATCTTGGTCCATTGCATCTGCGCAAACAGATGACTGGACCGACCCAGCACCAGAGACCAGCCGACCAGGCGACTGGGGCAAAAAAGTCGCCTTGGATTGCATAAATTCGCTCTGACTGACATCACTAAAAAGTAAAATCGTGTTGCCCTGTAATTTGTAAATTCCCAATTGACCTACCTTGAAATTAGGTGAATTCACGTAGAATTTACAAATTTCCATCTGAAAAGAGTATTATTGCTAGGGTTAATTGTTATTGTGATTAATTTTCATAGTAACTAAAAATAAAATCAGCATCTAAAAATACAGTTTTATCACCCAGACAAAGTGTGTGTTAGGGCCCCCCAGGACATAATTGTATGTCAACTGGGAGCCTACATCACAACTAGGTGCAAGTATTCACTAACAAAAGCCAACAACTTTTGCCATACCTCCAGGCAAAGCCAAGGAGACAAATTAGCAGTGTCGCATCACGAATCACGGCGCAAATAGCATTGATAATTTGGCAGAAAAGCATTTTGGCATTTTGATTCGTGCACAGAGTCATTCAGTTATCGTGGTTGCACATCAAGGGAGCTAATACACTGTGCCGACGATTTTGAAAACATCAACAATAGCAACCTCGTCAAGTTACGAAACAGAACGACCCAGCATGAAACCGGCCCGTATCGTGTCGTAACCATTCATTCAGCGTCCTTGAATGACATTTACAAAGTTAGCGTTGTTTCCTATTCAAAGTGTTTATAACTTACAAATCAAATTATTTACAAGTAATTTCATGAGTTCACGGCTTCACACGAATTCAGCAATGCAACCAGATGAAACATCAAAGGAAATTACGATAGTTAGACTAATTCCTGCCGAAAAATACAAGTCGAAGGTATGGCAGAACTTTGGATTTTTGGCAGTGATAAAAGATGGCATTCATAAACCAGACAAAACGTGCACTGTTTGCAGATTATGCAAGGATAAATTTCGATATACGGGCAGTACAACAAATATGGGAATACATTTACAACGCCACCACCCTTCAGTTAGTGATAAGATCCCTAACAGGAAACCCAAGGTTGATAGTTACACACCATCCATTAAACCCATGCCTAGTTCACCCATTGACAGTTCCACTGCTCTTCCAAGTGCAAATTCCACCCAGTTGTCTCCAACCAGCAATAGCTCAGAAATGAAATGCCCAGTAGAAAGCAGTTCAGCACAAAAATTGTGCCAGATCTTTATGAGAAGACAAAATCCAGTTTGATTGACAGTCTTAAACAAGCAACTGCAATTAATCTAACAACAGATGGCTGGACGTCATGTGCAGTAGAAGGTTATATTACAATAACTGCCCACTTCATGACATCAGAATGGGAAATTGCCAACTATGTGTTGCAAACCAGATGTCTGCCCAAGTCCCACACAGGCATAAATATAGAGGAGGTGCTGAAAAGTGCTATTTCTGAGTGGGATATTTTGCGGCAGGGCATCAAGACTGTAATAACTACTGATAACGTGGCTGCTAATGCTATCGCTGTCAAACATTGCAATGGTATGCAAGTTGGGTGTTTTGCCCACACTCTTAACCTGACAACGCAAAAAGGGCTTGGAGTTTCTATAATGTTGAGGCTATCAAGCAGAATTAAGCGGATTGTAACTTACTTCCATAAAAGTAGTAAAGAAAATGCAACACTGAAAGTGAAACAAGATCTGTTAGCTATTCCAAACCACAAACTTATCGGCGATGTCACCACACGATGGAACAGCACGTATGAGATGTTCGAGCGTTATTTGGAACAGCAACCAGCAGTTCACGCCGTGTTCCTCTGCCCTGAGATGCGAAAAGACATTGTAACACTTTCAGATGATGATATTGTTGGGGCCCAGGAAGTCATTAAAGTACTCAAGCCAATACATACCATCACCACTCTGTTATGCGAGGAACAATCGCCCACCATTTCACTCAGTGTGCCACTGCAGCAACAACTACTTACCTCTTAGGCTTCCACGTTTTGACAAAATTGTAAACGTTTAAACGACTGTCTGTAAACGAACGGAAACGTTTACACGTAAGTACTAACAATGCAAGTAGTCAATATTTGATAGAAGTGTGTAATAATACACAGTAAGTTCATCATATCTTTGGTACAGGGCATACAATTTATGTTATTGAGACAGCCGATTTACAGTTCGTCCAAAAATGACGAAGACGAACGATCACAGCATGCAGATGCCGAAGGCAAAGTCGCTCGGTCTATGGGGGGGGGGGGGGGGGGGGGGGGGGGGGGGAGGGGGATTCTCCCCAGGTAAATTTTGAAATTTATGGGGGTCTCTGAGCTCATTCTGGTGGGTTCGGGGTGAAATTCCTTATGTTTTTTCAAACAGTAATGTTGGAGCGAGTTGCCATGGCACACAATAGTGACAATACCGGACTTGAGAGTGGAATGCAATGTCGCAAAAATAAACAAAGTCTACAAACCATGCAGGGGAATCCAAATTTTCAAACACCGCAAGTGCCAGTCTGTCTGTCAAACTCCATAAATCGATCCTAAGATCATCCCATGTGTGAATAATAACTTAATAATCCATGTCAGGTGAACGAAATCATCGAGAACAATTGTGTATCACTTTGGGAATATACATGTAAATCCGAATAAACTAAAACATCCCACACATGTTTCGAAGAAAACACCAAAGATAAGCACGTGCCATGCGGCTCACGTGACTGTGTCACATATGATATCACATGAATTAGATGATTTCGTTCGGTTACTGTGGCGGCGGTGCCAGTCGGAACCAGTACACAGTTTTTCTGAAGCATTACCAAAATATTGCATTGCAAAGTTGGAAATTTTTTTTTTGTTTCTTTGACTTTCTGCATTAATCTGCAATTTTGAAATTACTCTATTAAAACTTCATTCTGTGTACACGTTTACCAGAACTGTAAACGTTTAATGCCCATAAACGAAATGTTCACGTTTACACGTGTAAACGTGGAAGCCTTACTTACCTCCCTCAGTCCAAATGAAACAGATATCGCTTTGGTGAAGCAGGTGAAGGACGCCATAATGAAGGACTTATCAAAACGTTATGAAGACACAGAATTGAAGGAATTTCTGCTGCAGAGCTCAGCTCTAGATCCAAGATTCAAGAGCCTGCCATTCTTGTCTGACAAGGACCGTGAAACTGTATATGACAAGCTTACTATCTCTGCACTAGCACTGTGGGATATAATACACCCAAAATCTAACACAGCTGATACCCCTTCTGCTGATGATCAGAAACATGCTGAACCTGACATTGAACCTATCAGTAGTGATGTTAGTGAACCACCGAGAAAGAAATCTGCCCTTGAAGATATTTTTGGGAACATCTTTTCTGGTGGATGGGAGCTTGTCAATTCAGACAATGATCACAGTTCACTCACTTCACTGAGCATATGTAAACGCGAAATTGCACGATACAAGAATGAACCAGTTATCGGCATGAACAGTTCCCCATTAATTAAGGACGTACCACACCCCAAAAATATATTACGCACCTTGGGTCCAAGTTTGGACTAAATGCAGATCATGCAGTGTCGATGAGTTGGGGGCTCCTCGGTTGCCAAATTCAAGTGTTTTAGTGTAAAGGCACCACAGGAACAGGTTTGCTTTTTTTAATGAGGCCCTGAGAAAAATGTGTTTGTGTTTCGAAAATGGGACCCGAAAATTTGGAAGTTTGATTCAAGACTCCCAGAAGCTCTAAAGTCAAGGATATGTCGAGTTCTACATCTAATTATCAAAATTTTGTCCTGCTGTGTCAAACCAATGAAACCATGGTCGCCACAGTAGGCCTGGGGCCCCAAACCATCAGAGGTCCAAGGGACCCCCAACACCCCCTCAGCCGCCACTGATGAAGAATTGAAGATCCACATGAAATATAAATGAGGGAGGGAGGGTTAAAACACCAGAGTTGGTTAATGCTAAGTATATGGGCCTACACTGGGGTCCGATGGATATGAAGATCAACATGAATTATAAATGGGGGTGGGGGGCACTCTTGACATCTCTCAGAAAACTGACTTGAATTTTTTGTAAAAGATGTTTCTCCACTCCGGCGTTCTTATTTCATGGAAGCTTTTTATTAAAAACAGACCAACAGGGGAGGCCCGGAATCACTTGTTGATCAGGTTTTAATAAAAATGTTTCATGGAATGGAAACGCCAGAGTGGCTGATGTGGGACTTCATGCAAACCAGGTTCACTGTGACAAGCAAGGGAGGCTGTGGATTTGAGAAGTTGGTGGGACAGCTCACACAGGGGATGTAACTCAGGCTGTTACCGGCTGTTTCCCAGAAAATTCTGACGTTTCTGGAAACGTGTTTGAAGCATGATGAATAATCCTAAAACTTCACAGTTTGGGTACATCAACGTTACATTTGTCCTTTTTACCTTGGTCCATGGAGTATTGGAAAATAAAAACACAAACACCAATAATGCGTATATAGATTTTTTTCTTATTTTATTACACCGGTCAAACATAAAACACACAATTTGATTTCGTTGTACATTGCATATCATCCACGAGACAACGATACGAACTGCCCCGACAATGAAATGGAGTGACGACTTCACTTGGGGGATGATCACATGTGTGAGTCCAATTTGAGGTGAGCTAAATATCGCTCGCCATTGTTTCCCAAAATCGAAGGACTGTCCAGGTAGGCAGATACACATCAAGTATCATTGTTTCCCTGTTTCTGTTACTCTACGTCCATATATACGGTGACACAGCAATAGCAATAGGGAAACAATGATACTTGATATATATCGCAATACGCAATCATATCGTGAATGGTGTATCGAGATACGTATCGTATCATGCCACAAGCGTATCGTCCCATCCCTAATGGACACACTTGAATTGTTTAGTTCAAGGCTGA
Organism: Pictodentalium vernedei; assembly: GCA_031216915.1. Classification (NCBI taxonomy): domain Eukaryota; kingdom Metazoa; phylum Mollusca; class Scaphopoda; order Dentaliida; family Dentaliidae; genus Pictodentalium; species Pictodentalium vernedei. The sequence goes on from CM062297.1 coordinate 848,993,686, forward strand.
TCTGTCTCTTCTAAAAAGTAAATGCCCATTTGAATTTGAATTGTAAACTTTTATTTTTATAAATAAATTAATACAGAGAGGCATGTTTTTTTCTCATAAACAATTCTTTGTACAAATAAATTTACACATAGAGATGTGTTATTGCCCAATAATTGGGTTATTGCCCATTTGTAGTGATTTATTATTGTGAGAGATGAAAATATACGAATGCAGAATCATCGCTCTACATTTTCTTCTCACTTCTCCCTGTTTCATCTGACTTCTCCCTAAAGTCAGTGGAGGGTGAAGTGACTTCTCCCTCAAATTACCCTCTAGGCTGGTCCCTGCCCAGCACCATCCGACAGCTCAGATTCCGAGTCTGAGGGAGGCTGCATCTGCACTTGCTGGGATGCTGTGATTAGCTGCGCAATCTGCAACAGCAAGTCCATCATTGAAGCCTGAGGAGTAGCAGATTTCCGTTCCTTAGTCGCACGCTGCTCCTGGGACGGTTTCGTGGAAACGGATCCTTTCTCTGAGCGTCCCAATGATCAAGGCCTCGTCTCCCTAGCTACCGGATGGTCCGACTTCACAGGCGAAGAGTGGTTCCTTCTTTGTGCAGAAGTTGGGTAGCTAGGATGCAGTTGTGTGTGCTTAAATAACATAGCGGAGGAAGCCGTGACTGAAGCCGACACTGGCTGCAGACTAGACGGAGCATTCCAAGCAGCGAGCGGACATATGCTCCATTTCGTGCAAGTTTCCAACCAGAAAACTCCATTTCGGCCTTGTGAAACATAGCGGAGGAAGCCTTTACTGAAGCCGATCCAGGCTGCAGACTAAACAGAGCGTCCCGAGTGGAGGGCGGACATATGCTCTGGCTTGTGCAAGTTTGTCAAAACAACATCTGACCCCAGACGTTGCTATATTAGAGAGGGGGGCCTCTCTCGCTCGGGGTCTATCAGACCTCGCCGAGTACTAGAACTTGCAGACTTCCTCCCTATCTCCTCTCTATTTCCGTCGTCGCTGGTTGAGCTATTTATATTATAGTGTGCTCACTCTACCCAATCCACCTCTTAGACCACAACAGACTTACCCGGCATCACGGACCCACAGACGGAGTACCGCTTCACCGGTCGAGCTAGCTGCTTGCAAGAGATTAAAACCTTTACCCAAAGGCCCTAACTCTTGCAATAATGAGCACTGCAGCTAGCTCTATATGCTCCATGGAGCGCGATGACGGTAGCACATGGGTGGGTGTCAGAATATCATTTCCATGTTCAGGTTCTTCTGAAACAGAAACTGACAGAATGAATTAAAACGCGGTAAGAGGCTCTGATCCCCGACACCCAACTCCAACATCAGTCTTCCCAGTGATACACACGAATGACAAGAGTCTGCAGGAGTGTATCAACTAAAGTCAATATCAGTCCTCCAAACTCCACAACAATATATATATATAACTGAGATACATGAATAATGACAATCATAATTAAATTCAAAATATTTTTTGTAAACAAGGGAACATGAAAAGCCCAAGGGCATCCGATAGAGCCTAAGTCTGGACAAAATCCAAAATTGTATGAGCTACACTACCGGAATAATAATCCATGTAATTCTACAGTAATAGAGTATAAAAAACTACCTATATATGAGGACGTTGTCAATGTAAACAACGTCAATGTAAACAAGACATCAGGCACACAAAAAGGCCCAAAATCAGAACCAATTGAAATGCTATCACATGCAAAGCTAGATCTTCATACGAAGAAAAAACGATACATTGGATAGAAGATGCAAGACTAAATGGCCTAATGCCGCTAGGCTGAGGACGTAACACTGGGGAAGAAACAGAATAACATTCTGTAATAAATGTTAAACTCCCAAGAATAATAAAAAATTTCAATAAAAAACAGCCAAAAAGCTTAAGAGTTTAACAGGAAGGGTTCATGGAAGGATAGGGAAGGAATACTTAACACACAGTGGAATAATCATTTTTAAAAATGATGACGTCAGGCATATGTTCCGAAATTGGGAAACATAAAATAATTTTATAAATATTATAAAGTTACAGCCCTAAACATCCAAAACCACCGTTGAACACTTCCTTCATCCAATAACAGCCTTGTATCCACCAATTCTTGTATTGATTTGTGTCTGGCATCCTCAAAAAAGGAGATTTTAAAGCACAGATGTCATTTCATTGTTGATGACTTTTAGGGCCAAACAAAGAAGGATGTTGGCGCCAATTCCGGTCATTACCTGACGTCTGCGCATGCGCGGAGAGTAAATGTATGGAGGGCCAGATAGGACTTTTAATTTTTGGTTTTGCAAGCAACTTTTGGGGATTGGGGGGGGGGTTCAAAATTTGTGGTTGGCCCTTAATAACTTTAAGATAAGCACCAGCTAGTCTAGGCCATTGGTTTACAGTGCAAAAATATTATCAATTTTCCAGTTTTCATCTCCTCCAAAATACATACCACGACACTCCATGAGAACGAGCTCATCACTCTCATTCTAATGTCACTCCCCAACCTAAGAGACCAATCTTACCTGTTCTGCTAATTTAACACAATCCAAAATTTTGTCTCGAATGCTTGTAGCTTTGAGATCCTTTTCTTTAATTTCTGTAGCAAAATGGAAATTCACTTGCTTCAGTAATTCAGGTTTTATATACATATTTTCATACTCGGCATCTGGCCTGTAAACATAATATACAGTTAACTAATAGTATTTGATACTTTAGATTTTTACTATTTTTATTCTTTTCGGATAAAACAAGTTCCAAAATGTTATGTGTAAAATTAAGGAACGGAAAATTAATGAAGTAATTCTTTTTAACTTTAACCCTCTGCAAACTGACGTCAAAATACCAAAATTTCAAGCTGCAATGTTTTCCCCATAATCCAACACGAAGTTTAACAAATTCAATCTTGTTTGACAGAGCTCATTGAGTTCTGTCAAACAAGATAGAATTTGTCTATCTGCTAATTGCATCATGGGAAATATTTTAGATGGAAATTTCGATATCAGTGTGCAGAGGGATAACTCACTGCCCACTGATGTTAAATTTATTTAAATACATTAACAATACTCCTTAACTCATACTAAATTGAAAACAGTACAGTACCAATTATGTCCTTTCTAAGAGAGATCTCTGAAGATACAATGAGCTGTCTTTCTTTTACTTCTCAGGCTAAACATGACTGCTGATAAACTAGAGTCCTCGTCTTAAGAGAGGTGTGACGAAAAATTGTGAGCAATGGAAACACTGAATATAAAATCTCAAATGTCTGTATCAATATATTGCTTACAGTAAAAAAATGTTCATTCAAGAATAAATGTGTCATGATTATATATTTATTTATTTATTTATTTATTTATTTATTTATTTATTTTTTGGAGTTTAATGACACTTTCGACAGTCAGGATCACCTCGTGTTGGACAGTTTTACAAGTGGAGAAAGCCAGAGAACCTGTAGAGAACCATCGAGAAACTGTCAGACTCCCCAACATACTAACTCCACACAAGCAGAGTTAATATTGGTTGAAGACAGATGCACCATCGTCGAGCATTATGGCTTAGTACACAGCACCACCGTGTCAGTTAAAATAAGGTTCACCTTTTTCCCAAAGAATCCATTTGTGACTAAAAATGATTTGCAAGAAAAAAATTCTTTCAAAGAATTTCTATTCAAAACAAATATTATTTAATTCATACAAGCCCGAAAAATATTAGTGAGTATAATGAACATACAAAAATTTCAACTGTTTTCAGTTAAATGTCATTTGCCTTTTGTCCCTATATCCCGATAAATTCGGTCTTTTGATTGGTCAGAATGCCTTGGACAAATAGCCATGGCATAGGATGCACCCAACATCCAAGGTATATGAGAGCGTGCAACACCCAGGGTGTAAGCGCACACGAAACATCGCGGGTATATGGTTTAAACGAAAGCTTTCCACTTTTGCTCACCTCGAAATAAAAATCGAACCAATAAACCCGAAAATAGTCACAAATATCATCAGATTTCCAAGAATTCAACCATAAAAATAAAATAAGAGCAAATGATTCGTACCCTGAGTACCAATGTGTTCTATGTGCCAGTAGGAGCTCAGGGGATGATATGTCAACAAAATACTGTTTACTCATTTCCTTAACGACCCAAGGGCTGTAACTCTATCTGTTGTCTTCTGCGATTATAAAAACAAAATAATTATCACGAATTGGTCAAAGTGATAGTGGAGCTGAGAAATGCGTCCACAAATCTATTTTTACTATGTTTGCATTGTGTTTCAAACAGGACAAAAACGTTATCTCCGCCAACATGTATGGTATATGGAGATCTAATACCTGTGCCTCGGTGTTTAAAAACCGACATCCAGGTATTAAATCTCCATGTACCATTCATGTTGGCGGAGATAACTTCTGTTCAGGCAAATGAAAAAAGCAGATGAAATTCAACAAGAAACAAGTGCTATAATTTGAAGTCTCTTTTCTATTTGTCTGGTACAAGGGAACCGCTGATCTCTATACAACTGTATTACACATCCATTCAACTTTAAACCCTTGTATTTAACAGAATAGCCGCTATGACATAAATGATGCTGTACTGAATGGGTGATGTACAAGCCGGAACTTTTTTTCCAGCACCGTTCATACTAGTTCCTTTCCCATCGAGTCATTAGTTACGCTTCGAAAAGTTTCCAAATTTCGTTATACAATTATCGACAGTCTGTTGCATAGTGTGAAAATGAAAACGTCCAAAGCAAAATAAAGTCGGTTCACAAAAAATTAGTTAACCAAAAATGAGATAATATTTAAAAAAAACAAACAATCATTTCCAACCAGAACATTAACCCAGTCCTGTGGCCGTCTCGTTTTGTGGATCCGCGATATCTAAATTGGTCAACTTTATTTTGGTAAATCTTCGTACATCTTGACATGCTTTGAACTTCTTTTAAAAATGTTTCTCCCAGCTGTTTTGTAAATCTGCACAAATTTGTACTTATATTTTTACTAACAGTAATAGCCACCAAATGGTTAGGTGTGAATGGGCACCAGCCGAAGAGAAACAGCAATACGAATTTCAACAAACACTGGTTCCAAAAAGGTTGTTTTGATTTTTTATTGATCCATTTGATCAGTACAGCTTCAGTCAAAACAAACAGACTCTTCACCTTTGGGTTTAAACATCGAAATTAAAATTTGTTTATTTAAATGAATTTTAATGCATGGGTTGTGTAATAAACACAGAACACGATGTGTGTTTGAACCGGTGGGTGTTTTACATAACTCGTTGGAATGGCGTAATCAAATTTTACTGCTTCATTCCAATTCGTTATGTAAAACACCCACCAATTCAAACACACATCGCATTCTGTCTATTTATTTGTCTGGTACAAGGAAACCACTGATCTCTATACAACTGTATGCTGGAAATGCTCACATACAGTAGTGATGAACCTATAATTGGCATCGGCCGATAATTGGGTAATCGCCAAATCATTGGCATTGGTAGAAAAGGGCATCCTTTGCCAATAGGGATGCGCCGATTGTTATAAGGTCAAAATAAATATAAATTTTTTTTACTCACTTCCATATCGTCGAAAACAGACTTTACACATGAAACTTCTGGGGAATGTGTCAATACTATTGATTCTAGAATTCTGTGCATTTAATATTCTATGAAAACTTTAAAACTTAGCCACAATTTCAATTTGTCACACGGTCATGTATGATTCTTATTACATGGAAATCCTGGCCCACTTTCTTGTTGTAACATTGTTGCTAAAAATTGAGCTTTCCAATATTACTCTGTTTTGAAAAGCGCATGATTCTGTCCCGTCATTGAACGTGATGCACACTGCCATATTGTTTGTGTAAACAATGGCGATTGGCCTGGAAGAACTATCATTTGATGTGGAAAATTGTTATTAAAACGAATAGTGTCAGACTGTCAGTGCTGGTTTCATTTTTTACCTACAGTACGTGGAGAGTGGATTGTAAGTAAATCACCCACAGAGTGGAGTTATCACCCAAACTATAACTTTCAAATTGTGTGCATATGGACAAAAAACACAAGCAATGTTTCAGCCAATGGAGGTGTATTTGTTGAAACTTTGCCTGTGCTTGTTATGCTTTGCAACAAATTTGCAATTATTGCTTGGGTGGAATCTCCATTCTGCGGGTGATTTAGTGATAATACACTCTCCACGTACTGTATTCATAAGTACTGTATTACAAAAAAAATCTGGAGGGAGACAAGTGAAGTTAATTATACAAGACGGCTTTTTTTAAAACAATACAAGATGTGCGTTCCATGGCGGATTAGTGTTGATTTGTGTGCAGGCATTTTGCACACTGACTGTTTCATATACAAAAGAAGACGTTTTGTACATAAATCAAAGAAAGTTTTTTTCGTACACAGGCAAATTTTATTTGAGTTTTTAAGTATTTTTTAATAGGAAATAATAGACTTACGTTTGTAAGGTATAATAATCCAATATAAAAAAAAAACACATTTGAAATACCACGGAACAGAATTTAATAAACTTTGATATCTGTGAAAAATGAATTTGTTGATGATATGCGAAATTTTTGCTGCAATACAAATTGAATATTTACAACATATTTTAGTTGTAATGACAAAAAACAAAGCAAAAGATTGAAAAGTTGGTACAGTAGAACCCTGTTAACTGAATAGCCATACTGCCAATAAAAAATATTCAATGAACAGGGATTGTGTCACTTTCCTGCATTCTGGAGATAAACTTAGCGAGCTCTGTCAAACAAGATATAATAAATTAAATGTCTGTATTGGCCTAATAGGTCTATAAACAAAGGAAAACTGGGGAGAGTCAGGGTAATCTGGTTTTAGGTTACAATATTTTTTATTCAATTACAGGAGTTTACTCTATAACCTATATTCAATTAACAGGTCAAATTTGTACTGGAGGTATGGTAAATGGTTTTGTATTGGGAAATTATATTCAATTAACAAGGTTATTCAGTTGAGAGTTATCCAATTAAGTGGGCTCCATTGTACCGTATAACTAGTTTCAAGCTTGGTAAACACCATGACATTGGTAAAGTGAAAGCTGTTCTGCAGTGACTTCAGTCACAGAGTAACAGCTTTCACATCATCAAACATCATCATTGGGAGGGGGTTATTCCGTTGATGCATCCGATGCAATCTTGGGGAGAGGGGAACACAGTTGTGACGTTTTTTACTGACTATCCAGCAATTCGGTTGTACAGAGATCAGTGAGTGGAACCCTGAATATTTTTCATTTGCCAGTGAAAAATATTCAACCACAGTTAAAACTAGAAGTCCTGTCATGAATTATGCACTTATCTAGGCTTAATTGCGTGTAGGAACTGCGTGCAATTGCCATATTGAATGGCATCCAAAGCATGGCAGGTTCTCCTGGTTACTCATAGCAAACACAGGCAATGTTTCTGCCAATGGACCTCCGGGTTACCCGGAGGTCCGTTGGCAGAAACATTGATTGTGCACATGCCATATGTACAGAATTCGATAGCCTTACTATGGCCATAATGCGTAGATTAACGTGCAGATCGATGTGCTATTTATGCACATTTCATGACAGGACTTCTAGTTTTAACTGTAATCAGAGTATTCAGATAACAGGAATTTGGTTATTTTCTTGTATTCTAGTGATAAACTGAGCATTTATTTTATCTTGTTTGACAAGAGCTCAAAGAGATTTGTTAAACAAATTATAATGGATTAAATGTTTATTCTGGATGCACTGGGTTGAATAGGTCTTTAAACCTGCAGGATTCAGTCGCTGTCAGTTTAAACCTTTGTTAGAACAAAGGACTTTTTATTCCATGATTTATTAAATGGTATTTTCTTTCCCAGAATTGCCCATTATCAAGCACAGCTGATATGACTTCAAACTTGGATGATATGACACTGATCTGTTGGGGTTTTTCCCCTTCATGCCTCACTGCAAGGCACAACCAATTTGTTTACGTCAAAACTGTTACACGTCAAACAAAATCGTGAAAACTGGTGTTATATAATGGAGGGGTTCGAAGCAGAGTTAATGATGATAATGAGTGAGGAAGAGAAGAAAGCAGAGAGCTGTACAGAAAATTAAACACAAAACTTAAAATCCTGAGTCGTAACCAGAGATTCGTTGAAGTGGGAGAAAAGATAGTTCAGTTCTCTACACAGTTGAACTTGGCGAAGAGAAAACTTTAGATTTTATGAAAAGAATGAGAAACAATAACACTGTCAAAAAACTGTATCAGCCCTCGATAACTTCAAATCATATATATGAAGTTACCTCAGGCTAATATCTTGGCTGATATGAAACTAACAGAGTAATAACCTCTAATTAACAGGAATTTACTCTATTTACCCCATACGCAATTAATAGGCAAAGTTTGTACTGAAGCAGTTTGTAATGAAGGTATGGTAATTGGTTTTGTGCTGGTGTTATAGGCCCCTTTTATAATATCAGAATTGATATGTCTTGGGTTAATAATTATAAACAATTATTATTTTTTTAAATTATATTGATTTGAAAAAAGCAGATTTTTGGCTGGACTGATAGCTTATTTGCACTGAGTGAGCTTTGAATGTACTTATCAACATGTTTACAAATACTGTTACACAGTATCTATTTTAGCTCACTAACTGTTTATTTATCATCTAGAAACATAATGAGGTGATTTAATTTAACCAATCAGCAATTTGTGGAAGATAAGAACATTGGAGAAATTTCTCATTCTGGAACTTGCTATTTGAATACTATACAATAACCTCTGTCAATAGACTGCAACTCATTTATCTCAAATAGCATTGAGAAGTAACTATTGTTTATACATTCAGCATGCATTGAACATTGGAGATTATTATTTATTATTATTTACCAGACAGGGCATTATTATAGATAGCAGACAAGTTTATTATATATTCTACGGAATATTGTTTTTGTAATCTGTGCATCATTGTGAAATGGAAAAGTGTTTCCAAAGTTCAAAGAGAATTTATTCTTCTTGTGAAGTAGAATTTCTTCTTGTGAAAAGTCAGGATTCAAGTGGAATATTTTCAAACAACTTGTGGAGCCAATACTTGTTGGATATAAATTCCATTTGAATTTCCTTGAGTGCTTTGTGGGAATTTATTGGAGACTGCTGAATAGGGCTGCACAATATTCAAAACTGAATACCGGTATCGGTATTCAAAAAAATATTGCGGTATAGCGGTATATCAAAAACTGTTCAGATATATGAACGCAAGTATCACAATCGAGACTTGAGGCATCACAGTCGGAACGAATTAGCATTTAGAATGCCTTGATGATGCGGTTCGAAACAATTTTACCCAATGCAGACGATATCAAAATTTTGGAAAATTATTTTTTCAACTGCTGAATTTGTATATTGCGAGGACACAAGAAGACGATTCCTTGGATAAGGGATAATATGATTCATTCGAGGATACAGTTAAAAAAACTCAAGACATCTTGTAAATTAAATTCTGGGTAAATAAATAATGACGATAAGCCGATATTTTTGTAATTACTCCGGTATTCGATCAATATTGGTTTGAATACCGGTATATATCGGTTTATCGATATACCATGCAGCCATACTGCTGGCTATTTGAGTGAACATCTCACTACAATTTATTGTATACTGTTTCTACAGACACATTTTGGACTTCATATTTATTTATTTATTTATTGGTGTTTAACAGCCATCCTACTTAATAGAATTATGAAGTATCATGTTCCTGGACCAGAAAAGCGACCTTGTGGGTTCAGATGGTGAACGCCCCTTTCCCTCCATTGGTACAAGCTTTTATCTTACAATCAACATGTATTTTGTCTGTATTAACTCTGCAACTGTCGTGTATCCGACCCCTCTGATACAGATGTTTGTATCAGGGGGTTGGATACAAGCATGTTCCTTTCGCGTGAGTTCCATTTTTTTTTCTTTTTGTTCATCCGTATGAATAAATAGTTCGTTATATATTCGTCTACATTCTTGACTTATCCCCAATATATTGTAAGATAAAATGATTATTACCATTATGTGGATGTACAAAATATGTATCCGAGTCTCGCTCCGGGTTCTTAGGGTAGATCACGACTCGTCTTCGACTCATCGTGATCTGCCCTTAAAACCCGGAGCTCGACTCGGATACATATTTTGTACATCCACATAATGGTAATAATCTCTATTTATTAAACAGTCTCTTCAGAACTCTAGTCCTGGTTTGTAGTAAAGTTTTGGAAAATGAATAGTTACTGCGGTGTAATAAAAAAAACATTTTTCACCATTGACAAACTGTGCAACAAATTAAACTTATCAACTATTTTGCTTTACACTGAATTAACACCTTGCATGCTGATGGTGGATATTCATGTCTGGGACCGCCGGATCGGATTTCTCTTGCCACTGAAATGGGCATATTTAATCCAGTTTTCCCAATGTAAATTGAATGGGTTTTTTTCAGCAATGGATTTCTAAGTTGAAGTAAATGAATTTTCATTGAATCAAGTCGTGGCTGCTGTAAGCAGCCATGACAAGACTCAATTAAAACTATCTAGAAAATACTCAGCAAATGTAAGAGTTATTTATTTATTTATTGGTGTTCAAGGTCACATACTTATGAACATTTGCTTAACGTGATTGACAGTTTTACAGGTGGAGGAAGTCAGAGCACCCGGAGAGAACCACCGAGCATCGACGAGCAACTGTTAGCTCCTCAACATTTTAACTCTGTTTAAGCTCTGATCAAGCAGGGTTACTGTGGTTGAAGACATGTGCATCATCGACATGCAGTATGCCTTAGTACATGGCATCACCGTGCCCCCATGTAGGCAACTAGGATAAAGTGCCTTGCCCAAGGACACAACGTGGGTCGTCCCAGAGGGGGATTGAACCCGGGACCTCTAGCATAGAAGTCCAACAGTCTACCACTGAGCCACCACACTCCCAATTTAAGAGTTAACATTTGCAAAGATTAATAAATGATAGAATTCTTACTTGTTTAATATAAAGTGATTATTTTTTGGTACCATATTGATAGATGAATAAAGAAAGGGAAGATCACTCTGTTTGTTTTGTAGATTTCAACTGCCTGTGTATAGTATATACACAGCTTGCATGTGACGTATTCAAAACAATGACATTCTCAGAAATTTGTAGAAAGTCAGATATTATATTAAATGAGAAGAATCATATCCCATGAAATTTGATGCAATCATAGCATTTTTAACAAAAGTTAAAAAATTTATAGTAATTTATATATTTTTTATACTTACCAATGACCCAGACATAGCTGGTGCTAACTCTTAAAATATAGGGCCAAACACAAATTTTGCCCCCCAATCCCCAAAATTTGCATCTAAAACTAAAGAAAACATGTCCAGAAAGGCCCTCCACACCTCGCCCCCACTGCGCATGCGCAGTGTCAAGGACGTTCCGAAATTGGCGCCATTTATCATTCTAATAACCAGTGCCTGGTAAGCGCTATGTACTCAGCGGGGAGGCAAGAGTTCCCAACTCCTGGGAGGGCCATCCCCGTCTGGGTCATTGGTAAGTATAAAAAATATATAAATTACTATAAATTTTTTAACATTTTTATACTGTACCAATGACCCAGACATAGCTGAATAGTAAAAAGGCTGGAGGGCCAAGGACATAGAGCAAAATGGAATACGCTCAATAAAATAAAATAGAGTCATCCCCTGTAGGGAAAAGAAGTAATAGGCCTTACATGTATCTTTCTTATTTATGATAAATTAGAAAGATACAACACCTTCCAAAAATTGAGCTTCATACATCCATGTACTCTATTAATATCCAATAATCCTTATACTAATAATTTTTAAAGTAAGCCAATAATAAAGTAAGTCTAGAGAATAGAGACTCTTATACTCCTAAAAGTGTGTGAGAATTGCATAATCATGTCCGTTGACATATGCAATATTCAAAAGCTATACTTTAAAAACTAAGACTTGAATGAATTTTATAAACTTAAACTTCTCACTAAACAACCATCCCAATAACAGCTCAGAATTACTAACTCCGGAGGAGGTATCCCCTTGTTTTCATAGTAAAAACAGGTGACCCAAGGGAACACCCTCCCCCCCCCTTTTTCTTGCCCTGGGTCAAATAGCCCAGAGCGAAGAGGGCAGCCGAACGGAGACACTGCCGAAACAGACAGCCTACCTAGCTATAGTAGCAACTGTTAAGTGAATGACATTCTGAGCAGTAGATAATAGACCTAACAATAGAGGCCTCCAGAAATGGACTCGATATTTCTGAGATAAAATTCATGAATGGATGGCTGAGCGCAATGAGCAGCCTTCAAAAATCTATAATAGCAACACTATTAATGTAAGCCCAAGAAGTAGAAGAACTCTTACTTCAAGAGCCGAAATCTTAAGCACAACTGCTAAGCCAATGATATACCATAAGCAGTACGCTAGTTAATAGAATCGATTAACAATAAAATGGAGCGTAACGTCCTTCTAGACATCAAAGACAGAAGAAGCTTACGCCCTTGTAATAAACAGATATCTGTTTATAAATACATAAACTGTATCCGGAAAGAGTAAAGGCCTATGCCCATACGAAGACGGAAGGACCTTAAAATAATAGGTTCCGGATAAAAGGAGCCTAACTCTTATGCAACAATCCAACCTAAATAGTAACGGAAGTATTGATTCCGAAACTATGAAAGTGAAAATCATCCATCGATAGTGCATGAAACTCACTGACTCTACAGTAAAAGAGAAACCAACAGAATTACTGTCTAAAAGGTCAGAATTTGAAAACTACTGTTTCCAGAGGCTCAAATGATTACTTAGCTAAATAAGAACCGAAGTTAAAATCCGTATAGGAATTTAATTTAAAGATTCTAAGTCTATTTATCAAAAAGTTACTAACTGACTTAGATAAAGAGACAAAAGACTCAATTGTAAACTATCGTAGAGTGCATAGGTATGAGGTAACATAAACCTATAACCTAAATAACAACAGGCTGCAGTAGATCTTGTGAAACAAGTATACTAAAAACTAGCAATGCGTAGTATGGAGGGATCAACCATATGAACATAATGATCCCTACACCACGACGGAAGAGCCTCCACTTTAGTCGCATAGAATAGCGAAGAAGAGGATCTCCTATAGTAAGAAATCGCGTCCAAAGCTCGTCCAGTACAGTGCTAACAATGCAATACGGACCACACAACGGAATACATGAAGGTTGCGACCTTGCTGGTTGTGATAAAGATGACACGATTTACCCAGTGAAAAAAGATCCTCACATAGAGGAAGATTTCACGTTAAGATCCACAGTAGACAAGAGAGTAAATTACTCATGATCTCTGTGAAGATAGAGATGCTATCAACAGAAATGTATTGTGGTTGTTTATCCTAGCAATACCTGCTAAAACAACAGCGCCGGAGGATACGCGTATCCTATCATTGCGTCCTATAGATCAATAGAGCGTTAACAGTATTAGCTCAGAGATCTGGACAAGCCAACACATACGTCTGCAATTGATTAGCAAGCTGTGTCATAATAAAACATCATTGGGCGCTCCCTTAGATAGCAAATCTGATTGAATACTTGTTTGTTGAGAGTCCATTCTGACAGCAACAAGCGACCCGTAAGAGAACGGGAGTGCGATAAAACAATCAGACGACCCCGAATATGACGGACCAAAACTGAACTTGGTGTACAATAACCAACAGACGGATTCTTTCCATTAAATTGAATAACGGAAACGAAAGAGTGCCTCCCTGGTTCCGGAGATACGCCACTACTGTCGAATTAAAGGACAGGAATTTGGGCATGCATTTCTGAATAATGTTCATGCAATGACATAAAGCAAGCCTAAAAAACATTATTCCGCGGAAGTTAAACTGATAGCTAAAAGACTGCGGAACCCAAAGACCCTGGCACTTCGAATCCGTAGGGATCAGTATATATCCCAATCTGTTTGACTGGCAACCGTCATAACAGCCACACTAGGGTCCGGCAACTGCGGCGGCACTCTCTGAGTCAACCACCGAATGTTTGCCCCAGTCTGAATCTCTTGTAACACTAGATAGACAAGAGAATGAATAAACCAAGCAATTCATGGATTGCCGGAAAGTTGCCGTCGAAGAGAAGCTCCTCCGAGAACGAAGCGACTCTGAGAGAGTTCTTAACCTACTATCCACGCGTGGATGTAGCTAGGGCTGCATCACGTCTAACCAACTCCAATCAGCCACTGAAGGGCGGAGTTATACGTGAACAAAATACTGCCCTCAAAAGAAATTACATTGAGAATAATATCCCGTAAATCTTTTCTTGAAGACGTAATGATAACGCCTCAGTAAGGCGGATTACGCATAATAAAGCGTCTAAGTTAAGTCTACTATACATAATGTCGTTCCCAATATTGAAATTGGAAAAGACATAAACGGCGAAAAAGAATATATGCAGTCTTTAATCACACCGTCTAGACGCATATGAACTCTCGGTATGCCCTGCTCTGCCAAAATAAACTATATGTAAAAAAGATAAAATGGCAGAAATGAGCCACGCGGACAAGAAACTAAACTATCATGCTTAGTAGCAGGCTTGTATATATATATATATATATATAGCGTCGAAAAATAAAACACATGTTGTAATGACAATATTGGACTGCGTCGGTAAGTCAGGGACAAAGTCCCTGTACCGATCGAAAAATCCGAGTCCAATGACGCTATAAGTCTCTTATCCAAGATCGCAGCAATGAAGTCCGAAAAATAATCACTGGAAGAAATGCCAGAAGATATGAAAGGCATCTTCCGATACTACTAAAGGGAAAACTCGAAATCTATCGAATCCCTTTCGCCATCCTGTCGGACCCTATAAAGCGTTCGGTCGTCCGTAGCTTGATGCAACCGCGGACCGCACCGACCCAGCGCCGTCGGATAATTCCTGATTCGACCGAGAAACCGTCAATTGCTGGGATGCTGCGAAACAACTGTGCTAACTCGGATAGCACGTCCGTCACCGAGGCCTGAGGAGCAGCGGTCTTACGATGCATTGCCGCAGGAAGCTCCGAGATCGTTACCCCGTGCATACTTCCAATATGCGAGCGAACGGAGTGTATAGGCCTCGTGTCCCTTGGCTACCGGATGGCGCGACCTATTCGCTGTGGAATCACTGAATGCCGAAACTGATCGGATACTCGAGGTCACGTAGCCAATGTGCGGTCGTGTGCCCTGCTGTGAGGATGAGGAAGCATTAAAGACAGTCTCTCGGACTGTCAATATAACGGAGCGTCCCGAGCAACGGACATATGCTCCGAATGTAAAATATCTGAACCACAACATGCGGTCCCCTATGTTGTTGGCTTCCTCCGATCTGTCCTCAATCTGCCGTCACTGGGTGAGTACTAAAGTAATTAAATTGCTCGCATCACCCAAATCTCCTTCCTAGACCGCAACGGACGAACCCGGCAGCCGAACCATTCGATGAATGTATGCTACACCGGGTGAGCTAGCGAATGTCATTCCGTAAGCGATAGACATATTCCATGAGCACTTATTGCCACTAACTCTTCATTAACTATGACGACAGAGGCACACTTTAGAAAGACATCTCCATAACTCTTCGAACAAGAAACCATAAATGCTTGGATAGCAAGCATAAAATAATAATATATATAGCGTCGTTCAATAATTCGAAAGTTTGTGTGACATTATTGGACTATGTCGGAACTGAGGGACGATGTCCCTGAACCGAACCAAAAATTTCTAAGTCCACCGACGCTATCAGTTTCTTATCCGGCATCGCAGCATATGTTGTTCCGAAAGGGAAAGCTTGAAATCCACCGAATCCCTTTCGGTATCCCGTCGGACCGGATGAAATTTTTCGGACGTCCGTACCCGCTTCCGCGGAGCGTCCCGACCCAGCATCGTCGGATAAAATATATGCGACAGATTCAGTTGATGCTGGGATGCTGCGATAAACTGTGCTATTAAGGAAAGCACGTCCGTTCCCGAGGCCTGTGCAGTAGCGGACTTACGATGCATTGCCGCTGGAAGCTCCGTGTACGTTGACTCCCGCACACTTTCTATGCGAACGTCCGGAGTCTGCAGGCCTCGAGTCCCCGGCTACCGACCCAGCGCTGTCGGATAATTCTCGATCCGACACCGTTTCTGTCGGCTGCTGGGATGCTGCGATAAGCTGTGCTATGTGCACAAGAACGTCCGGCGTCGAGACCTGCGGAGGCGCAGTCTATCAGTGCTTCGCCGAGGGCAGCTCCGCATCAGATGGCTCCCGCATACTTCCTATGCGAACGTTCGGAGTCCATCGGTCTCGAATCCCTGGCTGCCGGATGGTGTGACCTGGTCGCCGAAGAATCCTTGATCGGCGAAGCTGGTAATAAATCGGCGGTCACGCAGCCAAGGTGCGGTCGTGTGCGCTGATGAGAAGAGGAAGCCTTAGCAGTCTCAGCAGACTGCCTATACAACGGAGCGTCCCGAGCGACAGACGTATGCTCCGCTAACGACACATTTGTACCACAACATCTGGGGCCAGATGTTGTTGAACGAGAGAGGGGCCTCTCTCGCTTGCCGTCCGGATGGACCGGAACGAGCTATGAACCGGACTAAAAGGCTTCCTCCGTTCTCCCTCCGATCCGCCGTCACTGGGTGTGCATTAAGTTAATTTTATAGTGCTCGCATCACCCCAAAATTCCTTCTAGACCGCAACGGACGAACCCGGCTGCCGAACCATTCGGTGAATGGACGCTACACCGGGCGAGCTAGCGGACGTCAAAGGCCGTCGAACCTACTAGGGTCCTCTTAGGCAATTGGCGTATTACATGAGCACTTTTCCGCTAGCCCTTCATTAATTGTGACGACGGAGGCACACTGTTGGAAGACATCACAGATACATCACCCTAATCTTGATCGTCTGAAATAGAAATTGATAAAGTAGAGTGACCCTGCGGGGAAAGGACCGGAGTGTCCAAATCCCCAACAACATACCGTGACATACGCTTCCCATATTGTCATCGAAATCATACGATACAGAACAGGAGTTAATGCGAGTACACTGACCACATATAGAATGATAATAAGGTCAGAGGAAGACTTCCTCCTAAAACAATTGATCAATATCCTTTCAATGAGAAAAGAAAACAAGTCCTGGTACTCGCACTAACCCCTGGCAATCAAATACATAATAATAATATGATCCATTAATATAGAAAAAATAATTAAAATCAAAATATTTTGAAAAAATATTTTTTCAGAACAGCCCAAGTTTCTGAAAAGTAACGTTGAGCCCCAATGGATCCCAAGCCTAAGTGTGGACAAAAATTTTAAAAATATTTTAAACAATTTATTCAACACTTACGAACAATAATAATGTATCTAGTTATGATTAAAATAACATAAAGATATTATTATTTAGAAATCCCCCCCTCACACAGAGGGCTGTTGTAAATGTAAACAATGAGTGTAAAAACACTAAAATAAGACTCCAGGCACCCAGGCCCGAAATCAGTTACCAAAAATACACCATCTGATGCAAAACAGAGACTTCCAGGGAAGAAACTGCAGAACATCAGATGGTAGATGCAGAACACAACGCCTAACCACCCGTAGGTGAAGACGTAAACATGGGGAAAGAACAGAATTCATTCTGTTATTAAGCTAAAACTCCCAAGAAATTTTAGTAATAATAATTACAGAAACTATGCCAAAAGCATGGGAGAATAGCAAGGGGGAACTTAAAGGACAGGGAGAGAGGAAAAACACTTGAAAAAACAGTGTAACTAAATAATCAGAATGACAACAAAATGGCTGCTGCCTTGAAAATAGGTAACTTAACATAATTTCATTAAAAAATTTTAAGTTACAGCCCTGATAATATTCTGTCACACATTCTTTTCCTCTCCTCCTTTTCTATCCTCCTTAGAATCACCATTTCACTAATATTTATGTGTCTGGCATCATTTAAACTGAGATTTAAAAGCACAAAGATCAGTCAGATGTTAACTGATGAAGGGCCAAACTTAGAAAGATAAATGGCGCCAATTTCGGAACGTCCTTGACACTGCGCATGCGCAGTGGGGGCGAGGTGTGGAGGGCCTTTCTGGACATGTTTTCTTTAGTTTTAGATGCAAATTTTGGGGATTGGGGGGCAAAATTTGTGTTTGGCCCTATATTTTAAGAGTTAGCACCAGCTATGTCTGGGTCATTGGTACAGTATAAAAATATAAAAACTTCTCTTGCAAGAATGCCATGCTACTTATGTGTAGCAAAATTGGGTTGTCCCAGTTTATTTTTGCCACTGCCTTGAAATATCATTACCTAGCATTTTTGACAGGCATCCCTCTAATTATTAATAAAACCCATCAGATCTTGTTCGACAGAGCTCAAAGAGCTTTGTCAAACAATATGTGATGGTTTATATTCCTGATATGGTTGAGCCTAAGAAGGGCTGCTGATAGTTGAGGAATTTGCCTTTGGAATGAAGGGAGTTAACTGCCAGGGTTGCAGTATGCAGGACAGAGTTAAGGATGAAGGAAGCAGTAGAGTACCTCTTGGAAATCATGAAGCAATGGTAAATAAAAAAGTTTTACTAACGTTCTATCTAGACTCTCCGGAGGTTTTACTGCCAGACACAGCATTTCAAATTGAGAGGCATGCACATCATTAACCCATCACATTATGACAGCACACTTCCATTAAGGTCACATATTTTTGCACAATGGCTAATCATGACCACAACATGAGTATCAACTCAAGACCAGGGGTGAGCATTAATAAGCCATGTTGTCCATTTTAGAGAGGGTTTGCACCTCCCAAGCACTGGTGACTAGGTCCTATTTTACCAGTAAAACAGAGCCTGTTTACCGCAGTGAACAGGCACTACCTCATTTCCCGGGATTCCCGCAGGGATTGGACTTTATAATACCAGCTGGAAAGTTTACATCATACCTGTTACAGGATTCTACTGAACTTTATTGTGGACTAACTGATAAGCATTTCTGTTTTATTTTTCTTAAAACTACCCAGTGTAAAAGATATTGTACCATTTTCTCTTCATTATTAAATTTTAGAATAGTTAAGTTTGAGTTACTGTTGCTGGATCTCAGGTTTTTTCTTTTACCATTATTGTTACTACACACTGTAACAGTTAGAGGTCATATGCACTTATCAGCTATTCAAATAACAAATATCCAATTAAATGGGCTCCACTGTATCAGAAGACTGTGGTGGCCCAGTGGATAAGTGCACTGATCTCTCATGACAGAGGTCCCAAGATCGATCTCCAGTCGGGGAAAGTTCTCAAGGTGTCCGAACACACTCTGTCATCATTAATTGTGGGGTTGATGCTGTCACAGCATACCATCCTATCAAGTGGGGATGTAAAATGGCTGTCCTCTATACGGAGAGAGAAACACTCTGTGCAGTCTAAAGATCACTTCGTAGTAGCAAGGCCACAAGGTTGTCGCTAGAAAGGTCATCCCACACACCTGCACCATTGGTCCAAGGAGAGGCATTAATATAAGTTGCATAACTTGTTCGCCAAGCCTTGTAAAAGAATCGGCCGATTAAATCGGCAGATGTGTACCCATACACGCAACCAGTAGAAAGCTGTATGACGGAGGGCCACCCTAGATGCCAACATTATGTACACCATACATGGTATGGGTACATATAGAAATGGATTGGAGGAGTGCCTAATTTGATGGATAAAGGGTTAATATCTCCGGATCAAATTATTAGATTTACATAAAAAAACTATACAGCACAGCACATCAGTAACCTGAATACATATATAAAGAAACCTGATAATCAGATTAATATTTTTTGAGTTATCGCATGCCGAAGAAATGGATTGGAGGAGTTCTCAATTTGAAGGATAAAGGGTTAATATCACAGGATCAAATTATCAGATTTACACCAAAAACTATACAGCTCGGCACATAAGTAACCTGAACACATATATGAATTAACATGACAATCGGATTGATATTTTTTGAGTTATCTCATGCCAAAGGGATTGGAGGAATTTTCAATTTGAAGGATAAAGGGTTAATATGTCAGGATCAAATTATCAGATTTACACCAAAAACTAAACAGCTCGGCACATCAGTAACCTGAACACAAATATAAAGTAACTTGACAATCCAAGCAACATTTTTCAAGTTATCGAATGCCAAAGGGATTGGAGGAATTTTCAATTTCAAGTTAAAGGGTTAATATGTCAGGATCAAATTATCAGATTTACACCAAAAACTATACAGCTCGGAACATCAGTAACCTGAAGGTATATATAAAGTAACATGACAATTGGACTGATATTTTTTGAGTTATCTCATGCCAAAGGGATTGGAAGAATTTTCAATTTGAAGGATAAAGAGTTAATATCTCAGGATCAAATTATCAGATTTACACCAAAAACTATACAGCTCGGCACTAGAGTAACCTGAACACAAATATAAAGTAACTTGACAATCCAAGCAATATTTTTCAAGTTATCAAATGCCATAGAAATGGATATGGATGCCGGACGGACGGACGGACAGACAGATGGACAGACAGACAAAAGATGGACAAACGACAGAGGGCCACCCCGGATGCTGGCATTATGTGTACCATTCATGGTATGGGTACACATAACAAATGAGACTGAATAATAAAAAAAAATGAATCTGAAACATCACTGTATATGAAATATCTATATCGAAGCACGTGGTTTTCAAAATCAGAGGCCAGAGGATTTAACCCTTTACCCAACGTAATGTCAAAAAGTGTCCAGAGCTATTCACAAAAATTGTCATTCAACTTTCATTTTTTGCATCAAAGACAAAGCTTATGACCCTTCATTAGAACAAGCTCAAACTAGAGTGATGTCACGTATACAGCCCGACTGTCCCAGCAATGTCAATGCTTAGACACAAAATAGTTAGAGCCATTTTTTGTTAACCGTTTACCTAACGAATCTGCCATATCTGCACTCGTGGTGTACAAAATTTGCTATTCACATTTTATTTTTTCATTTCTCTACTCCAAAACATACCTCATGACCTATTAATGGAACAAGTTTGATGAGCTTAATAAGGACTAATAAGCCATAAATCTGATGTTTCAGAAAAATAATTTGTAATGTTGGCTTCAACTTGTGTTAGGCAAAGGATTAAAGATGCAGTACATAAAGCAATGTTGGGCTATAGGAGTCAATTTTCTTTTTTGCATGTAATAACTCCCAATCCTTCAAAATGCATTTTGGGAATAATTGTCTGAGTGACATGTGTGTGTGGGGGGGTGGGGGGGAGGGGTATGGAGTTGTGGAACCTATATTCAATCCTGGCCTGTATTTAAATATAAATAACTTCAACAATTTTCACTGGTTGGACCTACAGACATATTCTGAAATGAATTGAAATCTGTTAACTTTTGTTTAAGTTATGGCATAAAGTTCGGACAGACAGACAGACAGACTGACAGATAGACAGACGGAGCGAGCTGTGTGCTATATCCCTCCCTTGTGGGAGGGGATAAAAAGTAATAAAGTATGTGGTAGAAGCCCAATTTGAAATTTAGAGAAACTTAGTTCGAAAAGCATTGTGAAAAGGGTTAAATGAATGCCAATATTATTTGAAACCACTGTGTACAGCTTTTGGAGAATGAAATTGATTGGCAAAAGTGGGGTGTGTGGTGTTTGTCTGGATTTTTAACCACAAACTTTTAAGCAAAACTGTAAAGAAAAAAAAAGTGCCTAATTGCGTACGTGAGTTTAAAAGAAGGTTACACATGTACTGACTGTAAATAGTTCAAAATGCATATTGGAGGAAAGGAAGAAAAAAAAATGCCTAATTGGCGTGGGCTGGGCAGGGCAATAACTTCAACATTGGATGATTGTGGTCATCAGACTTGGCCTAGAGACATGTACTGAAAACTTGGCCTAGAGACATGCTATATTGAAATCCATTAACTTTTGTTTAAGTTATGGCATAAAGAAAGTTTGAACAGACAGATGGACTGACGAACAAACAGACAGACTGACGGATGGACTGACAGATAGACAGACGGAGCGAGCTCTGTGCTATATCCCTCCCTTGTGGGAAGGGATAATAAAAGTGTCAATGACACTGTAGCTTAACTTGTCTGTGTGTTGTGTTTGATGAAAAGGATAATGTTCAATGTTTATGAAAGGATTATGAAATATGAAATAAGACAAAAATTGTGATAATTGGGAATATGTTAATTTCTATTCCCTGTATGCTATGTTTTTAATAAAAATAATATGAGGTGTACACGGTACTAAAGAGCTGAGGGGTGGGTTTTTATGACCTCACAGTTAATGTATGTGGCCCTCACAGTTAACGTATGTCAATGAAAGTTACCAAGTTACAGTGAAATTATTTCAAAATGAGTCATCCTATCAAGTTACATTGAAATCCCTTCATAAATATGGCTTGCAGACTGTGCTGAAAGTTTTCGAGCTTCTGGCCTCTGTAGCCATGACGGTAGACCGATTGCAACTAAAAGGGAACGTCCTCATCTCGACATTATACTGAGCCATTCTACTAAGTTACAATGAAATCCCTTCACAAATACGACCTGTAGTCTGTACTATAGACTATGCTAAAGGTTTCGGGGTTTTGGGCCCGGGCAGCCATCAAGGCTAAATGATCGCGACCAAAAGGGGATGTTCTCATCTAGACATTATTTGGAGTCATCCTACCAAGTTACATTGAAATTCCTTCATAACTATGATCTCTAGACCGTGCTTAAGGTTTTCAGTCTTCGGGCCCCTGTAGCCATCACAGTTGCCCAATTGCATCCTAAAGGAGATGTTTTCATCTAGACATTATATGAAGTCAACCTACCAAGTTACAATGAAATCCCTTCATAAATATGACCTGTAGACTGCGCTCTAGGTTTTCCAGCTTTGGGCTCAGGCAGCCATCATGGTTGAATGAGTACAACCAAAAGGGGACATTCTCATCTGGGCATCATCTGAAGTGATCCTATGAAGTTACAATGAAATCCCTTCATAAATATGACTTGTAGACTGTGCTCAAGATTCTCGGGCTTCGGGCGCCTGTAGCCATCACAGTTGACCAATCACAACCAAAAGGTGATGTCATCATCTAGGCATTATATGGAGTCAACCTAACAAGTTACAATGAAATTCTTCCATAAATACGACCTATAGACTATGCTAAAGATTTTTGGGCTTGGGCAGCCATCAAGGCTGAATGATCGAGATCAAAATGGGACGTTCTCATCTAGACATTATTTGGAGTCATCCTACCAAGTTACAATGAAATGACTTCATAAATATGACCTGTAGACTGTGCTAAATCTTTTTGGGCTTCGGGCCCCTGTAGCCATCACAGTTGCCCAATCACGTCCAAAAGGGGACTTTCTCATCTAGACATTATATGAAGTCAACCTATCAAGATACAATGAAATCCCTTCATAAATATGACCTGTAGACTGTGCTAAAGGTTTTCAGGTTTTGGGCTCAGGCAGTCATCACGGTTGATAGATCATGCCCAAATGGGGAAATTCTCATCCAGACATCATACGGAGTCATCATAGCAAGTTACAATGAAATCCCTCCATATTAAACATGACCTGCAGACTGTGCTAAAAGTTTTTGGGTTTTGGGCTTGGGCAGCCATCACGGCTGACAGGTCATGCCCAAAAGGGGACGTTCTCATCTAGGCATTATACAGAGGCATCCTACCAAGTTACAATGAAATCCCTTCATAAACACGACCTGTAGACTGTGCTAATGGTTTTGGGGTTTTGGGCTTGGGCAGCCATACCCCTTGACCAATCACGACCAAAAGGAGACGTTCTCATCTAGACATGACCCAAAACCTGCATATGAAATTTCGTGACGATCAGACAAGAACTACGGGATGTAGCCTGTACCTGAAGGTTGAATAAAAAACTTTAACCACAAACATTAACCAAAACTCTAAATGTTAACAGACGGACAGACGGACGGACGGACAGATGGATGGACAGATGGATGGATGGATGGATGGATGGATGGATGGATGGATGGATGGATGGACAGATGGACAAAAGTCATGACTATAGCCCTCACTGTAAACAGTCGGGATAAAAATTAAAAAAAGAGTTATTCAATTAATTTGATTGCAAGTGTATTCTGCTAATTTTAGGGTTAATTTTAATCTTCACTGCAACAGAAAATTATTGAAAAAATAGTTTTCTCTCTAAATTCATTTCTTATCCTACAGCAAAATTAATTTTTTAACATTTTTTTTATCCTACAGCAAAATTAATTTAGTAGAAAATGAATTTAAAAAAAGATAAAAAATGTAACCAGAAGATAGAAACAGAACACAGGAAACTGACCAAATCCCTGTTAATTGTATACTCCTGTTAATTGAATAATTTCCACTGGCAAAATGGATATTCAATTAAGAGGATTCTACTGTACAAGTATTCAATCTCTATATTCAAACAAGCCAAGACCAATACCGGGTCTGGACCTGCGTCGCTGCATGCTATTGAATCGGCAAACAGGAAGAGGCTGCACTGCAGATCTGAAAATTGCATACACGATAGAACTGATCATTATCAGACTCCAGATGAAATATAAAATCAATCCCTTGCATAGAAGCCGAGAAAAGTTTGACGATAAATTTCAATGTTCAGTGGGTACAGTAAAATTTCAAAGTATCAGCAAACAGGAAGTGGCTGCATGGCAGATCTGAAAATTGCATACACGATACAACTCATTATTATGAAGCAGCAGACCAAATATAAAATCATTCCCTTGTATAGAAGCCGAGAAAACCTTGACGGAAAATTTCAATGTTCAGTGGGTACAGTAAAATTTCAAAGTATCGGCAAACAGGAAGTGGCTGCACAGCAGATCTGAAAATTGCTTACACGATACAACTCATTATTGTGAAGCGGCAGACCAAATATAAAATCATCCCCTTGCATAGATGCAGAGAAAACCTTGACGGAAAGTTAAAAAATTTATAGTAATTTATATATTTTTTATACTTACCAATGACCCAGACATAGCTGGTGCTAATTCTCAAAATCTAGGGCCAAACACAAATTTTGCCCTCCAATCCCCAAAATTTGCATCTAAAACCAAAAAAATCATGTCCTAAATGGTCCTCCATACTTTTCCTTCACTGCGCATGCGCAGTGTCAAGGAGGTCTCGAAATTGGCGCCAATTATCATTCTTACAAGCAGTGCCTGGTCAGCGCTATGTACTCAGCGGGGAGGTATGAGTTCCCAACTCCTGGGAGGGCCATCCCCGTCTGGGTCATTGGTAAGTATAAAAAATATATAAATTACTATAAATTTTTTAACATTTTTATACTGTACCAATGACCCAGACATAGCCGAATAGCAAAAAGGCTGGAGAGCCTAGGACATAGAGGAAAATCAAATAAGCTCAACTATATATAATAGAGTTATCCCCTCAAGGAGAAAAGGAGTATTAGGCTTTACATGTATCTTTCTTATTTATGATAAATTAGAAAGACGCAACACCCTCGATAATTGAGCATATTAACAATCATGTTCTCTATTAACATCCAGTATAACCCTTTATACTAATTATTTTTAAAGTAATCCAATAAATAAAGTCAGTCCAGAGAATTGAGAATCTTTATACTCTTTAAAAGTGTCCGAGGATTGTATATTAACGCCCGTTTGACACGTGACATATACAAATGCTTCACACCGAGCTACACTTTAAAAATATGACATGAATGAATTTTAAACATTAACTCTACACTTTAAAACCATCCCGGTACCGACGCAGAATTACTGACTCCGGAGGAGGTAGCCCCTTGCTTTTCACTATAAAGCAGGTGACCTAAGGGAACACCCTCCCCCCCCTCCTTCCCCTTGCCCTGGGTCAAATAGCCCAGAGCGAAGAGGGCAGCAGGACAGAGTAACTGCTGGAACAGAAAGCCTGCATAACTATAGTTGCAACTGTTTAGTGGACGACATTCTGAGCAACAGATAACGGACCTAAACAATGCAGGTCTCCAGAAATGGACTCAATATTTCTGAGATAAAAATTTGTGAATGTGGATGGCCGAGACCAATATGCAGCCTTCATTAAATCTGTAATAGCAACACTATTTGCGTAAGCCCAAGACGTAGAAAGAGCTCTTACTTCATGAGCCGAAATCTTAAGCACAGACTGCTGAGTTGAAGATAGATTATAATAAGCAGTACGGATAGTTAATTGAATCCATCTAGCAATAGAATGGACCGTAATGGCCTTTCTATTAGGCATCAGAGACAGAAAGAAGTGTTTTTGTCCCTTTCTGATAAACTGAAATCTTCGTTTATAGATACGTAAAGCTCTAACCGGACAGAGTAAAGGCCTATGCCTGTCTGAAGACGGAATAGCCTTAATAACAATAGGTTCCAGATATTTATTAGGAGCCTGATTCTTAGCCAAAAATCCAACATTAGTAGTAAAGGTAATAGTGTTCCCGACACTACGATAGTGAGAATCGTCCACAGATAGTGCATGAAGCTCACTGACTCTTCTAGCAGAAGAGAAAGCTAAGAGAAATGCTGTCTTATAAGATAAAAATTTGAAGTCCACTGTCTCAAGAGGCTCAAAATGGCTTTTTCTTTTAATTTAAGAAGAACCCAAGCTAAATTCCATTTAGGAATTAATCTAATGGTTCTAGGTCTATTTATCGAGAAGTTTCTAACTAATTTAGATAAAGAGACATTAGATCCAATTTGTAAACTATCATGGTGTGCATAGGTATCAGATAACATAGACCTATAACCTTTAATAGTAACAGGCTGCAGTTTGATCTCATCAAACAAGTATACTAGAAAGTTTGCATTGTCTGGAATGGAGGGATCAAAAATATCAACAGAATGATCCCTACACCAACGACAAAAGACCTTCCACTTAGCCGCATAGTTTAGTGAAGGGGAGGTCCTCCTACAGTTAGAAATTGCGTCCACTGCTCGTCCTGTAAAATGCTTGCCGTGCAAGAAGGACCGCACAATGGAAATACGTGAAGGTTGAGACCTTGCAGGTTGTGATGTAGTTGACGCGATTTCCCCTGCAAAAGAAGATCCTCTCATGGAGGAAGCTTCCGCGGTAAGTCCCACAGCAGACACCTGGGTAGATTTATCCACGGTCTCTGTGGAGACAGAGATGCTACCAATAGAATTTTGCATTGAGATTGTTTTATCTTTAGCAATATCTGCTGAATCAACGGCGCTGGAGGATACGCATATCCTATCATTCCGTCCCACGAGATCGATAGAGCGTCGACTGCATATGCTCGGGGATCCGGACATGGAGACACATACGTCTGCAACTGATTGTTGAGCTGTGTCGCAAATAAGTCTATCATTGGCCGCTCCCATTGGTAGCAAATCTGATTGAATACCCGTTTGTTGAGAGTCCATTCTGACGGCAACAAGCGACTCTTCCGTGAAAGGGAGTCTGCTAATACATTCAGACGACCCGAAATATGACGGACCGAAAGTAGAACCTGGTGTTCTAGAACAAACAGAAGGATTCTTTCCGTTAAATTGAATAACGGAACGGAATGAGTGCCTCCATGGTTCCGAATATACGGTACTACTGTCGTATTGTCGGACAGGATTTGGACATGTGCTTTCTGAATAATGTTCATCCAATGACGTAGTGCAAGCCAAATTGACATCATTTCCTTGATGTTTAATAAATGTGCTTGCCTAGAAATTGCAGATCCCAAAGACCCTGGCACTTCGAATCCGTTGGGATCAATGTTGCACCCCAACCTGTTTGACTGGCATCCGTCATAATCGTAAAACTCGGATCCGTCGACTGCAGTGGAACTCCCTGAGTCAACCACTGAATGTTTGCCCAAGTCTGAATTTCTTGTTTCACCTGATTTGACAAGAGAAAGTCTATGTCGAGCGAATGAATCTTTACACTCCAATTCTGAGTCAAGAAAATTTGGAGAGGACGAGTGCGTAACCGCCCCATCGGAATGAGATCCGCAGCGGCTCCACACAGACCTATCAGTCTCATGAATTCTCTCGCTGTGACTTTGTCTGAGTGAAGACAATAGCGAGCGTAACAACTGATTAATTTCGCTCTGGTTAACGGCAGACGAACGAGATTGTTGTGCGTCTCGAAGCTCATTCCCAGAGGAGTGAATGATTTGGACGGCACCAGATCCGACTTCTCCTCGTTTATTATAAAACCGAGACGTTTGAGTAATAGAAGCAGATTCTGCACATCGTTCTAAAGCGTTAACTCGTTGCCGTACCTCTGAAGAATGTCGTCCAGGTAGGTCGATGTTACCGCAGACGAATGAGCTCGGAAATATATCATTACCGAGTTCATTATTCGAGTGAAAGCCCAGGGCGCTAGGTTCAAACCGAAGCACATCGCTCGGAACTGATATACAACTCCTGGGACTGCGAAGCGTAGTTACTTTCTGAATGACGGATGTACCATGACGTGAAAGTACGCATCCTTGAGATCTATGCTTGTAGCATAGTCGTTCACCCGAATACTCGCTCTGACTGATCGAATTGTCTCCATATAGAACTTCGGAGCGACGATCAGCTTGTTTATCCAGCTCAGATCTATGACTGGACGGAACGAGCCGTCTGGTTTCGGAACCAGAAACAGATGGCTGTAGAAACCCGGTGATGCCTGGTTTTCTACGACCTCTACCGCATTCTTCTTCAGAAGAGACTGTACTTCTGATAAAAGAGCGTCTCTTTTCTGCTTATTTGACAGAAGCTGAGTCCATTTTGGATTTCGAGTTAATGGAGGCTTTCGTTTGAAGGATATTCTTAGTCCTTCCGAAATTACCCCTCAAACCCAGGGGTCGTCCGTAATTGACGCCCAATCGTTTATAAAACTTGATAATCTTCCGCCTACTGGAACACGATAGAGGTTCAAACCATCACCTCCTGGACCTGCGAGGCTTGCGGAAGGAGAAACTACGTCCTCCACAACCCGCACCTCGCCCCGTCGACCTAGGGACGTCTGACCGGTTATCTCGGCCAGAATAACATCCCCCACGAGAGTCGCTGCCTTGCCGGTCTCTAGAATAAGAACCTCTATAGGAACTTCTCTTGGGCGTACTTGTCCCAGAAGTGCCTGTCTTACTCTTTTCTGCTGTATCTGACTTTTTGGAAGCGGATTTGAATAGCAGAGAATCCGAAGCTTTCTTAGTTATCTTATCATAGATTGCTGAAAGCTTGCCGTCGAAGAGAAGCTCTCCGGAGACCGAAGTGACTCTGAGAGAGTTCTTCACCTTACCATCCACACTCGTGGATGTAGCTAGGGCTGTGTCACGTCTAACCAACTCCAGGTTTGCCACTGAAAGGGCGGAGTTATACGTGGACAGGGTTCATACAAAAATTTGCTCACTAAGTTCAAGGGTTTTTCAAGGGCTTCTTCTTTTTTTTTCAAGGGCTACATATAGGTCTCGTTTCCTATTAAAAGGTCATTTCTGAGGTTATTGGATATCCTCAGCCAAATGGCTATTTTGGGCTATAGTTTTAGTTTATGGTGGTGTGGATTTAGTAAATAATTCTCATTAATGGTGATATGATCAAAATAATCTGTTGATGGTCTTGATTCAAACTGTGTATTTTCAAGTGCATTTCAATTGGGGGTCAAGGTCACATGGAAGTGTTAAATGACTAACCCAGACCTGTTTGGGACCTGACAATTTGCAGTTTACAAATGGGACAATTTTTGTGTAAATTTGCTTTGAGAAAGCCTTCTGAAAAAATGAATAAGAAACCCATATGTTTTTTATTTGTCAGAATGATCATGTTATGCTGTAAAATCCTCAGTGGAGGAATGAGGAATTCCTATAACACAGTTTTATCACTATCGATGTACGAAAATTGGAGATTTATCCCAAAAATGAGAAAATTTTGACCATTTTGAGCCATTTTTTTAACCATCAACTGTGTCATTCGGCTGAGTGTATTTGAGTGATATTGTAAGATTTTTGGTGTGTACAGTTGTCTCCAGAAAGGGCCATATTCAGACCTTCCAGAAACTATATACATTGTGAGTACTGTGAATAGGGGAGGTAATGTAAATGCGAAATATCCTCGGCCGTGTCAATCAGAAGCTGAACATTTCTTGAAAAGCCGACATTTTCACCTGAATAACTGTAACGAGACCTATACTATTCAGCTTATTGTATGAGCTCTAAAAATCTAAGATTCATGTGACACGGATCTGACTTTGGAAGTCAGGAAGTACTGGTACCCAAAGTGTGATCTGTGTTACAGTAATCTTGGTAAAACGTTCCATAATTTTTTATGCTTTTTTTTTAACTGAATGACACGAGCGCAACAAAAAAGTAAAAGGCGAGTACACATATTTACAATGCCCAGGAAATAACTTGGTATTCAAGGGTTTTTCAAGAGATTTCTGAAAGTTCAAGGGTTTCTCAAGGGCTAATTTCAAATTCCAGGGTTTTTCAAGAAAAAACTCATTTTCAAGGGTTTTTCAAGAGCTGTATGAACCCTGGTGGAATAATATAATCAATAATAATGATAACGCCTTAGTAAGGTGATCTGCGTATGATGAAGCGTCTAAGTTAACTCTGTTGGACATTATTGTCGTTTCCAACGTCGTGGTTGGAATAGACATAGACGACGGTATAGACAATTCCAAGTCTTCAGCCTCGTCGTCTAGACGCAGAGGAACTCTCGGTATGCCCTGTCCTGCCGTTTTGAATTTATTCCTTGAATTGATGAAAGGCAGATTTAGAGCATTTGCGGATAAGAAACCAGACTTGCCCGTTTTGGTAGCAAGCTTATATATAGCGTCATTCAATAATTCAAAAGTTCTTGTGACCTTATTGGACTGTCGATGTCCTTGAACCGATCAAAAAATTCTGTGTCCAATGACGGTATAAGTCTCTTATCCGGCATCGCAGCATTCTGGTCCGACGGAACAACCTCTGGAAGATAATGCCGGATAAAATCTATGGCAGCTTTATGTTGTTCCGAAAGGGAAAGCTCCAAATCCTCCGAATCCCTTTCACCATCCTGTCGGACCCTATGAAGTTCTTGGTCGTCCGTACCTGATACTTCAGCGGAGCGTACCGACCCAGCGTCGTTGGATAATTCCTGACCCGACAGAGATTCTGTCGTTTGCTGGGATGCTGCGGTAAGTTGTGCTATTTGGGATAGCATGTCCGTCACTGAGGCCTGTGGAGTAGCGGTCTTACATTGCTTTGCCGCTGGAAGCTCCGTGTACGTTGACTCCTGCATACTTCTTTTATGCAAACGTCCGGAGTCTACAGGCCTCGTGTCCCTGGCTACCTGATGGCGTGACCTGGTCGCCGTGGAATCCCTGATCGGCGAAGCTGGCTGGATATCCGTGGTCACGTAGCCAAGGTGCGGTCGTGTGCGCTGCCGTGAGGATGAGGAAGCCTTATTGACAGTCTCTCCGGACTGTCTATATAACGGAGCGTCCCGAGCCGCGGACGTATGCTCCGAATGCGAAACGTTTTGTACCACAACATCTGGTCCCAGATGTTGTTGTACGAGAGAGGGACCTCTCTCGCTCGCAGCCCGGATGGACCTGGACGAGCTAGGAACCGGACTAATAGGCTTCCTCCGTTCTCTCCTCTGATCCGTCGTCACTGGGTGTGCACTTTGTCTTATTATAGTGCTCGCATCACCCAAATCTCCTTCCTGGACAGCAACGGATGAACCCGGCTGCCGAGCCATTCGATGAATGGTCGCTACACCGGGCGAGCTAGCGGACGCCAGTGCCGTCGATCCTACTAGGGACCTCTTAGGCAATTGACGTATTTCCATGAGCACTTTTGCCGCTAGCTCTTCATTTAACTGTGACGACGGAGGCACACTTTTGGAAGACATCACGGAAACATCACCCTGTTCTTGTTCCTCTGAAATAGAGATTGATAAACTAGAGTGACCCTGCAGAGAAAGGACCGGCATGGCCTTTTCCCCACTAACAACATACCGTGACACACGTTTCCAATGTTTGTCATCCCAATTGACACATACTGAACAGGAGTTAGTGCGAGTACACTGACTACAATTAATACAATGATTATGAAAGTCAGAAGAAGATTTCCTCTTATTATTTGAACAATATCCTTTCATTGTGAAAAGAACACAAAAAGTCCTAGTACTCGCACCAACCCCTGAAAACAAAGATACATAATAACATGATCCATTAACATAGAAAAAATAATTGAAATCAAAAAAATTTTTGGAAAAAATATTTTTTCAGAAAAGCCCAAGTTTCTGAAAGTAACATTGAGCCCCAATGGATCCCCAAAAAGCCTAAGTGTGGACAAAATTTTTTTAAATATTACAAAAAAATTAATGCAACACTTACGTATAATAATAATGTATCTTGTTATGATTAAGCTAATACAAAGACAAGAAATCCCTCTCAACAGAAACCGTTGTCAATGTAAACAAGAAGTGTATAAACACCAGAAACATGACTCCAGGCACTGATAAACATGGCCCAAAATCAGTTACCAATAACAACACTATCTGATGCAAAACAGAGACTTCCAGGGAAGAAACTGCAGAACATCAGATGGTAGATGCAGAACACAACGCCTAAACACCCATGGGTGAGGACATAAACATGGGAAAAAGAACAGAATTCATTCTGTTACCCAGCTAAAACTCCTAAGAAATTTTAGTAATAATATTACAAAAAATATGCCAAAAGCATGGGAGAATAGCAAGGGGGGACTTAAAGGAAAGGGAGAGAGGAAACACTGAACAAGCAGTGTAACTTTATAGCAAGAATGACAACAACAGGCCCATGCCTCGAAATTAGGCAACATAACATAATTTCGTAAAAAATTTTCAAGTTACAGCCCTGATTATTTCCTGCCACTCATTTTCCTCTCCTCCTTCTAATTCCTCTTTAGATCCACCATTTCTCTAATATTTATGTGTCTGGCATCATTTAAACTGAGATTTTCAAGCACAAATATCAGTCAGATGTGAACTGATGAAGGGCCAAACAAAGAATGATAATTGGAGCCAATTTCGAGACCTCCTTGACACTGTGCATGTGCAGTGGAGGAAAAGTATGGAGGACCATTTAGGACATGATTTTTTTGGTTTTAGATGCAAATTTTGGGGATTGGGGGGCAAAATTTGTGTTTGGCCCTAGATTTTGAGAATTAGCACCAGCTATGTCTGGGTCATTGGTACAGTAAAAAAATATTTCAATGTTCAGCGGGTACAGTAAAATTTCAAAGTATCGGCAAACAGGAAGTGACAGCACAGCAGATCTGAAAATTGCTTACATGATACAACTAATCATTATGAAGCAGCAGACCAAATATAAAATCATTCCCTTCATAGAAGCCAAGAAAACTTTGATGGAAGAAGTGTTTCGGATGGACTGACGGACGGACTGACGGACAGACTGACAGACGAAGTCGAGCGGTTACTAGACCTGCTCTGCCGCTGGCGACGCAGGTAACAATGACTCAGACGGAACTTTCCTACTACATATGATACATGTTCACAGATTTTGGGATTAAAACTTTCAAAATAATGTTATACACTCACATCAATATTAACAAATTCAAAAAGACATAATTAACAAATACTGCATGAGTTTGCGAGCCATGTGGATGGTTATGGGCGAGTCAGTCAATCTGTAATGTGTATTTTGACTGAAGAGAAGCAAAAACCAGCCTGCAAACATTTCTGGATATTGGGCTAGGGGATGGTTTGCCACAGTGGAAAAAATACATTTTGTGATTTTTTCCTCCCAGCTAGTTTCTTATAATTATACCAAAATTGGTGTGCATGCGCATGGAATCTGAATTACACTTAACCCTTTACCTAACATGAAAAGCAGATGACACTTGCAAATAAAATTTTTGAATAACTAATTCGTTTCATTTTCTGTCTCAAAAACATAGGTTACGACCCCTCATTGGAACGAGCTCAACGAACTCGCTCCAAAGAGGGGTCATAAGCTATGTTTTTGAGACAAAAAATGAAAAAATAAGGAAAACAAGGGCAACGCCCCCGGTCCCCCGACCAAGATGGCAAATTCAAGGGAGCTGTTAGGATGCAATTTGTTCGCAGAGCATGGCCATTTTTTAACTTGACCTGTATTTCCAACCAATTAAACCACATACTTAGTTTCGTTTCAATCAAATGATCCAAAGTAAAGTTATCATCCGGACAACACAAAAAACATATTTTCTAAGTCGAAAAAGGGAAATAAATCCAGTAAAAATCAGTGGAGCGTGCCCATTTTCGAACTTGACCTGCATTTCCACCCAAATAAGCGGCATACTAAATTTCGTTTCAATCAAATGAACCTAACTAAAGTTATCATCAGGACAACACAAAAACTGTATTTTTTAAGTCGAAAAAGGGGAATAAATCCAGTAGAAATCAGTGGAGCGTGCCCATTTTCGAACTTGACCTGCATTTCTACCCAAGTAAGACACATACCAAATTTAGTTTCAGTAAAATCATCCAAACTAAAGTTATCATCCGGACAAGGGTGTGACGGACGGATGCACGGACGCATGCACGGACGCATGCACGGACAGACGGACGGACACTGCTGATTACAATAGTCCCCCGAAGGGTCGGGGGACAATTAATTGGCAATTTTTGTGAATAGCACTGGCCGGTTTTGGCCATTACGTTGGGTAAAGGGTTAAGAACACTAACCGGGTAAACAAAATTAAAGCCATTTCTACGCAAAAACAGCTCTATATAGCAGGTAGAGCAAACACATAACCCATGTTATCCTGAAATACCTAAGAATAGGATGATAGGTTCTAAAAACTGGAGTTCTTTTGGTATGGACATTTTTTTCTGCAGCACTATATCTGCAATTACTTTCCTAACACCACCCATCTCCACCCCATCTTTCAGTGAATGAGAAAAAGTGTCACGTGAGAAAGGTCAATATTCATCTTGTTTCAAAAAGATCACATAAGACTGGTGAAAACCCAACACAAAATACATGAGCAGTTGTGCAATAATCCTACCTGTCCTCGGATTCCTCAAATGCTAGTGCAATTAAATCTGCAGCTAGACCACTGCCTTTGATGACGATAACAGGTAACTGTCTCTTTAGTAGTGATAGAGAGTGATCAATCTGATCTGGTCCACCCTGTACAAGTATAGAAACAAATGGTGTTGTTGATGATGGTGTAAGTCCCTCCATACTCTCTGCCTTCATAACTGCAATTGGGAAAAAAAAAGTTTTATCTGCACTATAAATTCTTTACCTAAGCCCACACAAAATATATCTTTTGTTTCTCAGGCATTATTTGTAAAATTGCATGCGGGTGAGCAGTTTTTTATTTTATTTTTCATTTCTGTAATTATATCTTTTCCATCAAAATTTAATGTTCTTGGTTTATGGTTTAGGTCTCATAATTGATGGAATAGCATGGGTGGTGGTGTATTTCGGCCGTAGAGAGCAAGAAGGCTTTGCAATGCTAAAGCATTCCAAAGCCTTCTTGTACTCAAGGGACAAATTTATCAATTTTTTTAACTTTGGTGAAATATCAGACATAAACCATTTAATTTTTATTCTTTTTAAGTTTACATTGGTTATAAAAAGAGAGCATGCGGCAGCCAAAAGGACCATGTGGGAGGGCCTGAGAAACAGATTTTTTATTTTTTTAGGCCTAATACATGTACAAGCTACAAAGGAAACATATAAAGCAGAATCAAGGCAACTGAATACCAGGCCTGTTGTTTGGAGGTGATGGATTCTAAAAGAGGTGTTCATACAATAAATCTAAAGGAAACATGTCTCTTCTAATCCTTACAGGTCTGGGAAATTTTCCAGAATGTTCACTACAAACCACACCTTGTCTCTATGGGCTTAGCAGTGGTGCATAGCTAAGCCTCAGAAAAATGTGTTTGTGTTGGCATACCCCCACAGATGTCAAGCTGAGGGATGGGACTGTGTCTGGATGGACAAAATTAAAAAATCACTGATAAATTAATCTGAGAAAGTAAGGGATGGGTGGATGAATGAATGATGGATGGATGATGGGTGGGTGGGTGGGTGGGTGGTTGGAAGGATCAATAACTACAAGATTTTCATTTTTTCCTCAAAAACATACCTTACAGAGCTTCATTGGAATGAGCTTGACAGGCACAATGAGGGCCATAATCTACACCTTCGAAGCCAAATTTTAAAACAAATACTGAAATTTGAATGTTAACTTTTGTGAAAAGTTCTGGCCAGATATGGCTGTTACAATGAGAAATGGATTAATCCTTTACCTAACACAAAAGGCAGATGGCACTTGCAAACAAAATTCTTGAATAACTAATTTTTTTCTTTTTTTGCATCAAAAAAATATGGCTTATGACCTCCTCAATGGAATGAACTCAAAAGCTAAGTGAAAATTTCCCATAAGGTAGTTGAAAATTTAACCAACTATATCTTGACAAAGCTCTGTGAGCTCTGTCAAACAAGGTATAGTTGGTTAAATATTTGTCCTACAAGGGCAAAATAGTGTCATAGAAGTGATTTCTAGTTGAAAAAAAAGGTCATGACGCAAATTTTTTTTGATGAGGGAGGTGCCTGAGAAACAAGAATATTTTTTTAATAG
The DNA here is from genome assembly GCA_031216915.1 of Pictodentalium vernedei. Lineage (NCBI taxonomy): Eukaryota > Metazoa > Mollusca > Scaphopoda > Dentaliida > Dentaliidae > Pictodentalium > Pictodentalium vernedei. Next base: position 849,030,308 of record CM062297.1, read on the forward strand.
CGTTACCCTGAGAGTGTATATCTGCATCTGATAACATGTTGTAGTACTTCCTTGGTTTGCCAATACCACTTGTGTAAAAGGTTAACCCATAAGGGCCTGGACCATTGTCTTGAATTCCAACCAGTCCACAGCCTGTATATGTCCAGTGGCTCAGACTAAGTTAGTGATTTCTAGTCAAGTCTTGGCTGCCTGTTCAGGCAGCGAAGACTTGACTAAAAGCCACTAGCAAGGTAATTTGTCTATTGTCAGCAGGACCTCCTCCTGATTGCCTGTTGAGGGCACCTGTTTTGAGGTCGCTTAAGTTGGAAATAGGCCCTTAAGGGTTGAGGGACAGTATGGCTCAACAATTCTTTCTTCTTGCCTTTCAGTTGAACCATTACCCACTGTTGTTTGTAAAAAGTTTCATTAGTAAGGTATCACAAAATACTGTGGCTGTAAAACCAATTAATTCTCTCAAGTAGTAAGTTTGAAATATTCAACATTCATAAAATGGGCGGAAATTTTTGGATAAGCAAACCAATTCACAAAACAGTTCCGAAAATAGTTGGAATCAGAAATTTAATTACTCACACTATAATGTGGCAAACCAATGTTTTCAGCAGCTTTCTCTGTGAGCTCTGTCAAACAAGGTATAGTTGGTTAAATATATGTCCTACAAGGGCAAAATAGTGTCCTATAAGGGCAAAATAGTGTAATAGAAGATATTTCTAGGTGAAAAAAAGGTGATGACGCAGATTTTCTATGATGAGGGAGGTGCGTGAGAAATAAGAATATTTTTTTAATAGCCTTACCATGAGAGTGTATATCTGTATCTGATAACATGTTGTAGTATTTCCTTGGTTTACCAATACCACTTATACATCGGGATTCAATATTCATTCTAGTACTCAAAGGATCCTTTGGGTTTTCCATTATCAAGAAATGTGTGTGGTTGGGATTCAAGTCAATTTTCTCTCGCTGGGACTGTTTACGATCAGAGTTCAAGTTCACATTTATTGCTCCTTCATGCTGAAAACAAACAAGTACTTAAACAAATGCTTTCAATTAAGGCTTTTCAACTGCAATTTATTGATTAAAAAAATACTAGATAAACTGCCAAGGTCTGTTTTTGAATACAACTACCTTCATATGAGCTGAGGCTCCACATCACACTTTGATGAAATATACCGTATTTACTCTATGTATTGAGACAGCTAAAAATAATTATTTTCACAGGTGTCCCAATTCTTAGAAAATGGGGAAAGAACACAGTCTGGTCTTGATTTGATGCTGAATAAATAAAGTTGGGTGTGATTCGTTTTCCACCACTTTTTACAAAAATCGCCGTCCAATTTTTTTTTATATTTTCATTTTTTGCTTCCAAAACATAGCTTATGATCCCTCATTGGAACGGGCGCACTGCGCCCGTTCCAATGAGGGATCATAAGCTATGTTTTGGAACCAAAAAATGAAAATTTTTAGTCACTCAAGAATTTTTTTTATGAGTGTCGTCTGCTACAAGCGATGGGCCAACTGGAAACAAATCTCCTGAATGTCCCAAACTTTGAAACATAAAAAAGATATAGTTTTGTGGAAAAAATGTGTGTCCCAAATCATAGAGTGTCCCAATACATGGAGTAAATACGGTATATTAAATACCCACCTTCAAGCTGTAAAGATTTACCCATTTACCTAATTAATGGCCATGAGTAGTCATTGCCATTTATAAAGATCACTATTCAAGTGTTATTTTTTTAAATTTTACCTCAAAATGAAAGCTTATGACTCCTCATTGGAATTAGCTCATTGAGGTCATGCTTCTAATCACAGATCAAAGATCAATTATTTTGTGTAATCATAATCAGAATTGAATGTGAAGCCTTAGACTGGATGACAACAAATATCTGATCACAAGTCATAGATAAATTCTTTGGTACAGTAAAACCTGTCTTGAGAGACCCCTGTCTTGAGAGACCACCTGTCTTGAAAGACCGCATCTACCAGGCACCGATTGGTTTTACTCTATAATGGACCTGCTATGGGAGACCACCTGTTTTGAGAGACCACCTGTCTTGAGAGACCACTGTGACCTGGTACCAACTTGTATTTTTATGCCATAATAGACCTGTCTTGAGAGACCGCCCCTTTGAAGACTGAAACCATGACAAAAACTTTTTACCTATTCTGGAATTGGAAAATCCATTGCGGTTATACTAACATAATTAAAAGTATTAAAAGCTCTTAATTGGGTTTCATTTGCTAACTCATTAAAGATTGAGATGTTTTTATAAGACCCATGTGAAAAGATTAGGATTATTGCTGAATAAACAATTTCATACATTCCTGAAATGTGACAGATAGGAATAAAAATAAATTTGTGTTGAAAATCTTTTTGTAACAAATTGAAATGGACTGTAAAAAAATTATAAAAATAAATTAGTGTTGAAAATCTTCAATGAAGATTTTCAACACTAATTTATTCTTATAATTTTTATAACAGTCCATTTCAATTTGTTACAAAAACTTCATAAAAATGAACAACTGCAAAGTAATTACAAAAATCCATTCTTCTCCATTTCTGAATTTTGTGGTTGGTTATTCACTGACTTGAGAAAACCCTGAAACCTGTTATGAGAGACCACCTGTCTTGAGAGACCACTTTCGTGTGGCCCAAAGGGCGGTCTCTCAAGACAGGTTCTACTGTATAATCTTAGTTTGAATTGAATGTAACACCTAAGACTGGTCAAATACCAATATTTAATCAAAAGTCATAGATAAACTATTTTGAGATACAGTAGAATCCTCTTAATTGAATATCCATTTTGCAAGTGAAATTTATTCAATTAACAGGAGTATACAATTAACAGGGATTTGGTCAGTTTCCTGTGTTCTGGAGGTAAACTGAGCATTTATTCTATTATATCTTGTTTGACAGAGCTCATAGAGCTCTGTCAAACAACATATAATAGAATAAATGCCTGCATTGGATGTAGTGAGGCCAAAAAGGTTGATAAATAAGGGGAATTTGGTGCGTGTCACAGTAATTTTTTCGACATGTTACAAAAATTTATATACAATTAACAGGAGTTTACTTCACAACCCATATGCAATTAACAGATCAAATTTGTACTGAAGGTATGGTAAATGGTTTTGTGTTTGAAAATTATATTCAATTAACAGGGATATACAATTAAGAGATATCCAATTAAGTGGGCTCCACTGTACCAATATTTAATCAAAAGTCATAGATAAACTATTTTGAGATATCTTAATCAGAACTGAAGGTAAAGCCTCAGACTGGACGGCAACCAACTCACCAACTCAATGAAATATTTACTTATATTTATTTACTGGTGTTTAAGGTCACATATTTTTGCACAATGGCTAATCATGACAACATGAGTATCAACTCAAGACCAGGGGTGAGCGTTAATAAGCCATGTTGCCCATTTTAGAGAGGGTTTGCACCTCACAAGCATTGGTGACTGGATCCTATTTTACCAGTAAAACAGAGCCTGTTTACCGCTGTGAACAAGCACTGCTTCACTTCCTAGGGTTCCCGCGGGGAAATGAAATAAATAAATAGATCATTTTTTGCCATTGTGATATTTTTATGGAGGCTTACCATGCATGAAACATGAAAAATAAAACAAAGGAACACACAGTTGAAACCCTGCTATAAACTTCAGTGGTTATAGTAAAAGTAGAACAATGAATGGCGATTACGTCAAGCACAGTGCAAGAGCAAAATACCATGATATCATGATCTTCATTCATAAAAAAATCAATCACAGATGCCAAATGACTGTCAAAATATATGCAAACAAGCCAAGAAAAGGAGGAATATTGTAGGATAAATTGGTTATTACCACCAAGTGGGTTTCCGAGATGGTGTATTGAAGTCTCGACCTCGCCTCTGGGTCATATATCGACTCATCCTACTAGACTCAACGATATATGCCAAGAGACGAGGTCACGACTTCAATACATCATCTGGTGGTGATAACCTATATTTAGTATGCTCATCCAAGTCACCTTTTGCACCTCAAAAACTAGATTACTTCTTGATTTGTGGACATGTGAGTCATGAACCTCACACCGTTTTATAACAACAAAATTGACCTGGCTGTTGTAGATGGTTTTATGGTCCAACATCACAAAAGTACCATGTTTACTACATTACTCAAAATTCTACTTAATTCCAAAAATAGCATTTCTAATATTAAAGTTAACTGGTTGAGTGGTAGAAGCCACTATCATGGCTCTATTGAAAAGTGCTAAAAGCCACAATACTAGCTTAACACTGTACACATTAGTTGGTTGTTTGCCGAATAGAAAAAAACTAATTTATATCAAATTGTTTTATTACCATTTATTAGAGAGTGCCAATGTGAATCCTCAATAGACAGAGCATAAAATTCACTAACTCTTTTAGCTGAAGAAAAATCAAGCAAGAATACCATTTTAACCCTTTACCCAACGAATCGACCACATCCACCCATGTAATATGCAAATTCAGCAACTGAAAGAATATTATTTTTCTAAATGTTTCAACAAAACCAGATCATGTGACCCCTCTTTGGAACGAGCTCATTGAGCTTGTTCCAATGAGGGGTCACATGATATGGTTTGGTTGACATTTTGATATTGTCTGCGTTGGGTAAAGGATTAAATATAAAAAACTGCAAAGCCAAATAGTATGGAGAATACCCTCTCCTTCCCCTCACCCCAGGCCCTTGTTCCTCGTTTTGCAAGAAATACTTTGAAAAAAACCTGTTTCTATACAATTGTTTTGTTACCATTTATTGGAGAGTGCAAGAGGAACTCTCCAATAAGTGGTAAAAAAACAATTATTTATGAAGAACATCTTGCTAAACTAAGGCTGATAGCATGGTATCTGTGAAAAAAATACTAATGTCACATATCATCTTTGAAAAATAACGTAGTACTCTACCAGTCATCCCTACTTATCAACTGTAAAACAATCCAGTATTCCCTATCAAATACATTGCAACAATATAATGATCTCTCGATACTTTTCATCAACTAAAAATGATTAGGACTGTAGAATATACAAAATCTGCTAAACACACACAGGATGATTTAGAAGAAGTGCAGTACAGTAGAATCCTCTTAACTGAATATCCATTTTACCAGTGAAAATTATTCAATTAACAGGAGTATACAATTAACAGGGATTTGGTCAGTTTCCTGTGTTCTGGAGGTAAACTGAGCATTTATTCTATTATATCTTGTTTGACAGAGCTCATAGAGCTCTGTCAAACAAGATATAGTAGAATAAAATCAATAAATGCCTGTATTGGATGTAGTGAGGCCAAAAAGGTTGATAAATAAGGGAAATCTGGTGCGTGTCACAGTAATTTTTTCAACATATTACAAAAATTTATATACAATTAACAGGAGTTTACTCTACAACCCATATGCAATTAACAGATCAAATTTGTACTGAAGGTATGGTAAAAGGTTTTGTGTTTGAAAATTATATTCAATTAACAGGGATATACAATTAAGAGATATCCAATTAAGTGGACTCCACTGTATAAGTTATACATGTAAAAATTTCAATTTGCAATCAAGAAACATAGCTGTTCAACATAGAAAGGATGTCAAAAAACTTCAGAAACTGAATTTATGTAATTTCAAGAACTTCAGGTTCAATTCACAGATTTTCAAGGTTGTTCTAAGACCTAATTCAAGAACTTGTATTGACTTTTGGAAAAACAGAAAAAAAGATTTACTTCTCACTTATTCAACTTCAAGCACTAGGCAGTGTATTAGCATTTCCTTCATTGGTACTACCTTCACTTAGATCTGATAATTCAACCATCTATATTGTGTATGACTAAGTTTATTGAAATCTTTCAAACAAGATACAATGGTTAACTTAATTTTTTGCTCTGGAAATCTGTTGCAGATGCTAACAAGAGATTGTCACTCGGAAATTACTATGCCTCAGATGTGGCAATGACCTTGATCTGTGACCTTGACCTCCATCGAACAAAACAATTTTGTGCGTGACACATCATCTCCCCATAAGCAACATGTATGCCAAGTTTCAACAAAATCCAACAAAGCATCTCAGAGTTATGGAGCGGACACAAAATTCTTCCTGATGGACAGACAGACAGACAGATGGACAGAACAATCATCGTGACAGACAGACAGATGGACAGACAGAAATGACAAACACTATATGCCCCTGAAAAAAAAATTTGGAGGCATAAAAATTCACCAAGACACTAACAGCAACATTGCTTGATGCACTTTCAAGGTCCTTAAAGTCTTTTCAAGGTCTTCAGAATTCAAGTGTTCTGAAGGATCTCAAGAACCTGCGCCTACCCTGATGGAAAAAGTTTAATACTTTTTTCAAGAAGATGTCAAAAGGCCCCACAAAGTAGATTTTCTGTTTCTCAGGCCTTTTTTTGTAAAATTGCACGTGGGTGGACATTTGTTTATTTTATTTTTTTAATAATTTCTGTGCCATCAAAAGTTCATGTTCTTGGTTTGTGTTATGTTTTAGGCCTCATAATCTACAGAATAGCATGGGTGGTGGTGTATTTTGTCCCTTGAGTGCAAGAAGGCTTTGTAATGCTAAAGCATTGCAAAGCCTTGTTGCACTCAAGGGACAAATTCATCAATATTATTAACTTGGGTAAAATATCAGACGTGAACCATTTAATTTTTATTTCTTTAAGTTTGCATTGGTTATAAAAAGAGAGTATGCGGCAGCTAAAAGAACCATGTGGGATGGCCTGAAAAAAAGCTTTTTAACTTTTTTAGGGCCAAAGCTATGTTTTGAAAGAAAACAAGCATGTCATATTATTTAGTTGCAGACATTGGTACTATCACCTGTCAATACAGTAAAACCTGTCTTGAGAGACCACTGTCTTGAGAGACCACCAGTCTTGAGAAACCACATCTGCCAGGCACCGATTGGTTTTACTCTATAATGGACCTGCTATGGGAGAACACCTGTCTTGAGAGACCACCTGTCTTGAGAGACCACTGTAACCTAAAGCCAAAAGAATAGTTTTAGCACGCCGAAGGCGCACTGGGACGATTTGGAGTAAACCCTTTTGACCCGCTTTAACTGTATAATACAATTCCGTTAATTTTTTAGACTGCATCATGTCCGATCGGTGAAAAGGAGGAAGAGGATTGGAGTTGATGTTTCTGGTTGTTGTTTTTCTTCAGGCATGTATAGTCTGCCGCTTTTGGTTTTGTAGTGAAGATCGGCCTTCATCGGCAAGTATAGTCTGCCTTGGGCTCTGTAGCTGGCATGTATGGTTTCGGCGATAGACAATTGAAAGAAACAAAACGGACCTTAACAAGATGCCACCCAACCTGAACATTCCTGGTTCAGGCAACAGGCCTGTGATTATCATATTGTGCGCTAGAGGAGCGCTTTACAAAAAGGGGCTAGGAGACTGGGGCGCAGGACCGACGCTCGCCTCCCTGGGGGTGGATGCCCACCTCCAAGGATAGAGTGAAGGATGTGCTGAAGCCATAACGGTTATTGTGTTGCCATAGCGGTTATTGATATCCGTAGCGGTTATTGATATCCATAGCAGTTATTGGGAAAAGATAGAGTTTGAAAGATAGTAAAAAAAACTTAGACTAAAAGCGGCAAAAGGTAGAGTACAGTGAAGAAGTGAGTGCATTTGCAAGGTCTTTTCTGGATGTATTTCTGTTGAGAGTGATTTTCAGGCAAGTATAGTCTGCCGCTTAAATGAGTGTTGGAGCTATCACTGGCAAGTATAGTCTGCCTCAAGCTCTTCTGTTGTTGTTGTAGTTCGGGCTGTTGTGTCGTAGTTGTGTTTGCTGGCGGGGAGTCTTTCTTACGGCGGTGTATTGGTCTGGTGCGTTAATGATGCTAGATTCTATGTCTCTGCTGTGTTGTTGTTGTTGTTGTTGCTGTTGTTGTTGTTGTTGTTGTTGTTGTTGTTATTCTGGCTGTTGTTCTGTAGGGGGGGGTCTTTCTTGCAGCTGTGTCTGGTCTGGTCTGGTGTGTTTGTGGTACTAGCTTATCTGTCTCTGCCGTGGCTGAAATTAAAAAATGTAAGATGATTAAAGTCCCCCCCCCCCCCATGTCTTCTGTTCCCGTGTTGTGGTGGTTTGGCTGTGTTGCTGTTCTGTCGGATGTTGTCGTGGTTGATTGTCTCTAGTGTCTTGTGTGTTTCTTCGGGCAAGTATAGTCTGCCACTTGGGTGAGTGTTGGAGCTATCACTGGCAAGTATAGTCTGCCTCAAGCTCTTCTGTTGGTGGCTGATGGCTGGGTCTGAGTGATTTTGGTTGGACGAGTGTCTGCTTCTTTCGTTGGGGTGTCTGTGCTGTGGCTCTTGGTGCTGCTCTCCATTTCATGGAGATCCAGCCGAGGAAGCCTAGCGGGAGGTACACCCCTGGTCTGACGCAGGAGGAGTTCCAACGACAGATGAAATACATTAATCGGCGCATGCATAAGAGGATGCCCGGGAGGGTAATTCGACTGAAGGATGTGCGCTATCCCCAGCACTTCCTTCCTGATGGCGTGCACTTCAATGAGCAGGGGAACCAGCGCTATCGGCTACAGCTTGGACGCGTGGTGACTCGGGTCTTTCGGGCGGCCCGAGTGAAGTCTTACGCTAATTGAATGTTTGGCAGGGAGCCTGCAGAATGGTCCTTTTAAGGGCCCACCAGTCTCGGAGAAAGAGAACCTTATGATCTAAAACACATTTGGGGTGGTGAGCTGATTACCACAGTGTACCCTGAGGGTGAAAATGAGTTAGCACGTGAGTTTGCAGCGGGACAGTAACAGGTCTAGCACACTAGACCACACCCGAGGGTGTTTCTTTCCTGTTGTGTCCTTCGCTGGTAGTGGCCTTATTTAGGTTAGTTTAAGTTTATTTGAAATTGAGGGTGCCGGGGATCGCGATCGTTTAATGCGGGTTGAGCTTTCGTGCCTGTCAGTGGGAGGGCAACAGGTCTAGCACACTAGACCACACCCGAGGGTGTTTCTTTCCTGTTATACCCTTCACTGGTTGCAAACTTATTTAGTTTAATTTTAGTTTTGGGGTATTCGGAGGCGTCGGGGATCGAGGGAGTTTTTGTTCAGAGGTGCCATATTTACTCCAGGACCTGACAGAAAGCAGCCAAACCAGCCAAAGCAGGTTTAGTCGCTTTTTGGCATGTTCTTGGATTTTTGTCTACTGCCGCATATTGCCTTGAGTTGAGGTATCAGCGTACTACCTTCGAACCCTTCTAGGTTTTTGGCAGCTAGTGTGGCGAGGCGTTCTTTGACGGTTGGGATTTTGGCCCTTTGGTGGAGGATCTTAATTGGGGTGTCGAATGGAGCTTGGAGGGCTATTCTTAGGGCGTGGTTCTGGACTCTCTGGAGTTTGGCAATATTGCTTTTGTACGTATTGGTTAGGACCAGGTCCCCGTATTCGATTATTGGCCTTACAAAGGCCTTGTAGAGTTTGAGTAGTACCTTTTCGTTAGCCCCCCCAGGTGGTGTCCCTGAGCATTTTCAGTAGGTTAATTCGTTTGGTCGCTCTCGTGGCTACGTTATTAGTATGTTTAGTGAGGCTTAGTTTTGAGTAACCTGGTACCAACTTGTATTTTTATGCCATAATTGACCTGTCTTGAGAGACCTCCCCTTTGAAGACTGAAACCATGACAAAAACTTCTTACCTTTTCTGGAAATGGAAAATCCATTGTGTTATACTAACACAATTAAAAGTATTAAAACCTCTTAATTGGGTTTCAATTGCTAACTCATTAAAAATTGAGATGTTTTTATAAGACCCCTGTGAAAAGATTAGGATTATTGCTGAATAAACAATTTCATACATACCTGAAATGTGACAGGAATAAAAAATAAATTTGTGTTGAAAATCTTTTTGTAACAAATTGAAATGGACTGTTATAAAAATTATAAAAATAAATTAGTGCTGAAAATCTTCAATAAAGATTTTCAACACTAATTTATTTTTATAATTTTTATAACAGTCCATTTCAATTTGATACAAAAACTTCATAAAAAAGAACACCTATAAAGTAATTAAAAAAATCTATTCTTCTCGATTTCTGAATTTTGTGGTTGGTTATTCACCGACTTGAGAAAACCTGAAACCTGTTATGAGAGACCACCTGTCTTGAGAGACCACTTTTGTGTGGCCCAAAGGGCGGTCTTTCAAGACGAACGCCGGACATAATCCCATTGGACATAATCCCATCCGGACAAAATCCCAGCGGGCAAAATCCCAGCGGACAAAATCCCATACATGGGCGGACAGAATCCCAGTTGGGTATAAAAAATAAAAAGACACAATTTTTTATCCCATTGGATTCAAGTACTTTTATTTTAAAACACTGTTTTTGTAAATCAAAAATATTTCCTGGCATTTTGTCCGCTTTTGCCAGAAAAAAATACTACCTGGGATTTTGTCCGCTTTTTTGTGAAAAAATATTGCCTGGTGTTTTGTCCGCCCATGTCTGGGATTTTGTTCGCTGGGATTTCGTCCGGGTAAAAAATCTGGGATATTGTCCGGATGGGATTTTGTCCGTGCACCTTTCAAGACAGGTTCTACTGTAATGCTAACTAAATGGATAAAAGAACTTTAAAATGTACCTGTCCATCAAGATCTCCACCATAATTAATCTCTTCCTTTGAAGCAATTCCAATCACAGTCAACTTTGGTAGTTTTTCCGCCTTTGTCTGAAAATTTTTAACTTTACATCTTGTGAAATTTAAACATTCTCGTCGTGATAATTCCTTGCTGACTGCATCTCCAATGATTTTTGACATTCCCCTGTCGATACCATTAGTAATTATCCACATCTCCGTAGTATTGGTTGCCTGATACAAGATAAGATATTTGTCATAATTTTTTTAGCATAAAGAGGATGACTGTTTTTGAATAGTACCTGAATTCTCTGGTGATTGCAAGGAAAGTTTTCACTTGCAGCTGCAGTCACGATTAGTAGTACGTATTTTTTTCATTATATGTATTGGTAATTTAATATCAACTGAAACACCCAAATGCTGAAAATGAGCAGTGATATTTCACTAAATTTATTGTGCTGTGTGTGCCATTTCCAAAGAATTATATTTTGCCATAAAAATTTCTTGACATGTCTTTGCCTTATACAATTTATGGGAGGGTGGCTAAAGGCACCATCCCATAAATTGTAACAAGGTAAATCCCATCTGATGAAACAACTTCACTTCAAAGATAATATGAAGCACATCTACACAAAATGCAACTTTTAAGTTGAAGTACCTGCTCTTTAGGGATGGGACAATATGCCTAGGTCAAGATACGATATGCAACTCAATACAGTTGTTGCGATATGATTGCATATCGCGATATACTTTTACAACTGATTTGGGTAACTATTCAACATTTATCAGAATAGTACCTACATGTAGGTGCATGCTTCCTGTGCAATTAGCACAGAAATTTGTTGATAATTCCACAGTCCAAACATGGGTCTGATAGCCTGTCTTTTAAAAATTTATGATTTGGACTCTCTAACAGAGAGTCCAAATCAGAAATTTTAAAAGACAGGCTGTCAGACCCATGTTTAGATTATTAATTCCAAGAACTATTGTTTGAAGCAACCAACAGTGTATCACGATACACCAAGTGTCTCAACTGGTTGATGTATCTTGACATGGCAAATCACGATACACCAGTCAACCGGTGTATCTTCCCATCCCTGCTGCTCTGTAGACTTAACCCCAAATATGGACTTCCAGCACTCTCCCACTTAATTGCACATAGTTTATAAAGCAACCTCCTGTTAAATGAATACAAAATCTGGTGATATATTGAATAATTATGCTTGGCAACTACTACATTTCTAAATTCCCTATATTCATAAACCTACATCGGCCTCAGCATAAGCAATATCAGTATTTAATCAATTAAATCTTGTTTGTTTGAGCTCCATAACCACAGTGAAACAGGTATAATAGATTAAATGCTAGAGCTGAAACGGTTAAAGGGTTTTCTTGATCAATTAAGCCCATGGATTAATTTGGTTAACCGACTAATCACTTGCCCTAATAGGTAGCTGAATAACTGCCTTACCGTTGATGATTTACAGCATTAACCCCTTTTCCCAAAGTAAGGGACAAAACCAGCCAGCGCTATATACAAAAATCTCCATTCAAATTTTATATTTTTCAATTTTTATCTCAAAAACATAGCTTATGTGCCTCAATGGAATGAGCTCATTGAGCTTGTTCCATTGAGGCGGCATAAGATATGTTTTTGAAACAAAAATTTAAAATATTCAGTAATTCAAGAAATAATTTTGCAAGTATTGTCTGCTACCGCATTGGATAAAGGGTTAAGAATGACCATTTCCAGCTGCTGATACAGGATAATGATCATGCAAGTGAACAAGTATGTCAGCACGTAACTTGCATGCTTCACGCTGTCATCTCATATAACTGGTGTGAGTGAGTGTGACAATGTTTATCTGTTTTGGAGCAAGTTTGTTCCATCGTTAACCCATATACTACAGTAGTTGATAGGTAACAGTTAATCGATCAATTACTTTTTTGATCGATCAAGACACTGATGATTGGTTAATCGATTAACTGGTTAACCATTTCAGCTCTATTAAATGCAGTTTATCAAAGCCTATTCATTTAACAGGGTTCCACTGTACAAAAGGCAGGGTGAGGCTATCATAATCAAGCACCGATCCGGTTCTCAGATAAAAACTAAAACAGTTGCTTTCTCCACTAGAGCTGGGCAATATACCGAATAACCGAATCAATATCGATATCATGGGGATACCGAACAAGAAGGACGCCAACGCCCTATAGCTCACCAACATTCCTCTATGATAGAAACTTGGGCCAACACAAGAACTGTATCAAACAGGCTCATAACATGCGACAAAGCTTACCTAAACACAACCTCTTAAAAGGAAAACACAGAAACTGACATAAACACTTAAAACATGAAATTCTGAGCTAAACAGAAAACTAAACGCAAATAAAAATGTCAAGAAAAATGTTTAAAATGCAGTGTATGAGGGGTTGATCATGGAACAATGATACTGAGGAACATGTATGATGAATATAAGTGCCATGGGAAGAGAAGGAACACAGCAGCTGACCTAAACACTAAGTTAAACATGAAATTCCGAGCTAAACAGAAAACTAAACGTAACTAAAAATGTCAAGAAAAATGTTTAAAATGCAGGGTATGAGGGGTTAATCATGGAACAATGATACTGAAGAACATGTATGATGAATATAAGCGCCATGGGAAGAGAAGGAGCACAGCAGCTGACCTAAACACTAAGTTAAACATGAAACTCCGAGCTAAACAGAAAACTAAACGCAACTAAAAATGTCAAGAAAAATGTTTAAAATGCAGGGTATGAGGGGTTAATCATGGAACAATGATACTGAGGAACATGTATAATGAATATAAGTGCCATGGGAAGAGAAGGAGCACAGCAGCTGACCTAAACACTAAGTTAAACATGAAATTCCGAGCTAAACAGAAAACTAAACGCAACTAAAAATGTCAAGAAAAATATTTAAAATGCAGGGTATGAGGGGTTAATCATGGAACAATGATACTGAGGAACATGTATGATGAATATAAGTGCCACTGGAAGAGAAGGAGCACAGCAGCTGACCTAAACACTAAGTTAAACATGAAATTCTGAGCTAAACAGAAAACTAAACGCAACTAAAAATGTCAAGAAAAATGGCTAAAATGTAGGGTATGAGGAGTTAAATCATGGTAAAATGATAATAATCATCATATAGCAGCATTATAAAGGCCATGATATGGAAATAGGGCGAATAAGTGACCTAAACAGAAGCTTTAACATTATTGGACACGTACTCTGATGCCGACGCTGACCGATCGAGCCATGCCATAAGCTCACACAACTAAAGTTGGAGAGCTAAAAACTGGACCGAACCAATCGCTGAATACCGAAACCGTCTGAATTTTCAAATTTTCCTACATTAGATATTTATAAGTCCCTGTTGAGGCTTGATGACAGTTGAAAGGTTCATTTTCATGAAAGAAGTGACTGATTTTCTTTTCAGTTTTGTTAACCCTCAATGGACTGGGCACTGTCCTGAATTCTCATTGGACTACAACATGTACATGTCCAATTGCTTAGCAGTGATTTCTAGTCGAGTACTGGCTGCCCATTCAGGCAGCCAAGACCTGACTAGAAATCACTGCCCAGGTGATTTGTCTATTGTTAGCAGGACCTCCTAAAATGGTATGGTCAGGGCACATGCTCTGAGACTGCAAAAACCTGAAATAGGTCTTTAAACATTAAGGTGCGTTTAGAACAAGTCACAAAATGACTGTCGATATGATTTGGTGTCGTAAAAGAATGTCACTGTTGAGCTCCTTGGCAGTGGCATTTATAGCATTGTGGTAGAATGATATAACAACATATTCTGTTTTTTACTGATGTGAATTGTGAATTTCTCTTTTGTACCATCAGCAAATCTCAATCAAGTCAGATACCGAACTGATACAGAGGTATACCCCACTAAAAATACCAAAACCGATACCGAACTCAAAATTCCAATACAACCCATCTCTATTCTCCACAAGACTTACAATTCCTGTGCAAAACATTATCGATTCTTGTAAATGATTCTAGCACAATAAACAATGAAAATCAACTTTTGATTCTCACAAAATGTTCATTTGATTCTTATCATACATGTAGATTCTGAAATGGTCCTTTAAAGGAATGGAGAATTCTTATTTTTTTGCTCCCTCATAGAAAACTAACACTAGTACTGTGCCTTCCTTGGCAGTAGTCTCTGGTGAAGTCTTGGATGCCTAAACAGGTAGCCAAGACTTCACAAGAAACAAACTGCTAAGGTACTATAATAACTGAAAGCAAGACCACCAAAATCCTGTATGTGGGGAACAGTGTTCTACATGGATATCAAGACAAGAAACTCACCAAAAAGAGGGACTACATGTAGGACCTTAAGCTTTTAACCCTTTACCCAATGTAATGGCCCAAAGCACTATTTACAATGAAAGTGTCAATGGCACTGTAACTCAACTTGTCTGTGAGTTATGTTTGATGAAAAGGATAATGTTCAATGTTTATGAAAGGATTATGAAATAAGATAAGAATTGTGATAATTGAGAATATGTTAATTTCTGTTCCCTGTATGCTATGTTTTCAATAAAAATAATATGAGGTGTAGACTATACTAAAGGGGTGGGTTAATGTGGCCCTTACAGTTAATATATGTGCCCTCACAGTTAATGTATATCAGTGAAAGTTACCAATTTACAGTGAAATTATTCCAAAACGAGTCATCCTATCAAGTTACAATGAAATCTCTTCATAAATACAGCCTGTAGACTGTGCTAAAGGTTTTTGGGCTTCGGGCCTGTGTAGCCATCACGGTGGACCGATCGCAACCAAAAGGGGAAGTCCTCATCTAGACATTATACTGTATCATCCTACCAAGTTGGAATGAAATCCCTTCATAAATATGACCCGTATTCTGTGTTAAATTTTTGGGGGTTTTGGGCTCGGAAAGCAGTCATGGTTGAATGATCTCGACCAAAAGGGGACGTTCTCATC
The DNA here is from genome assembly GCA_031216915.1 of Pictodentalium vernedei. Taxonomy (NCBI): domain Eukaryota; kingdom Metazoa; phylum Mollusca; class Scaphopoda; order Dentaliida; family Dentaliidae; genus Pictodentalium; species Pictodentalium vernedei. Next base: position 849,045,902 of record CM062297.1, read on the forward strand.
TAGGCATTATCTGGAGTCATCCTACCAAGTTACAATGAAATCCCTTCATAAATATGACCTGTAGACTGTGCTAAAGGTTTTTGGGCTTCGGACCCCTGTAGCCATCACAGTTCACTAATCGTGACCAAAAGGGGACATTATCATCTAGACATTATATGGAATCAACCTACCATTAGTTACAATGAAATCCCTCCATAAATACAAACTGTAGACTGTGCTTAGGGTTTTGGGCTCGGGCAGTCGTCACGGTTGACAGATCGCGACCAAATGGGGAAGTTCTCATCTAGACATCATCCGGAGTCATCCTACCAAGTTACAATGACATCCCTCCATATTAAATATGACCTGTAGACTGTGCTAAAAGTTTTGGGGTTTTGGGCTTGGGCAGCCGTCACGGTTGACAGATCATGACCAAAAGGGGACGTTCTCATCTAGAATATTATACAGAGGCATCCTACCAAGTTACAATGAAATTCCTTCATAAATACAATCTGCAGACTGTGCTAATGGTTTTCGGATTTTGGGCTCGGGCAGACACCATGGTTGACCGATCGCAACCAAAAGGGGACATTCTCATCTAGACATGACCTGAAAACTGCATATGAAATTTCGTGACGATTGGATAAGAACTACGGGGTGTAACCTGTGATAAAGGAAAATGTGAATAGACTCACAGACTTCCGCACATGTGATGGCAATAACTTATCTTTACTTTGTCAAGTTAAGCTAAAAATCACCATACAATTTCCATAATATTTTCACTTTTTGTCTCAAAAAAATAGGTTATGACCCCTCTTTGTAACCTATGTTTTTGAGACAAAAAATGAAAAAAAGTTAAAAAATTTATAGTAATTTATATATTTTTTATACTTACCAATGACCCAGACATAGCTGGTGCTAACTCTTAAAATATAGGGCCAAACACAAATTTTGCCCCCCAATCCCCAAAATTTGCATCTAAAACTAAAGAAAACATGTCCTGAGAGGCCCTCCACACTTCGCCCCTACTGCGCATGCGCAGTGTCAAGGACGTTCCGAAATTGGCGCCATTTATCATTCTAATAACCAGTGCCTGGTAAGCGCTATGTACTCAGCGGGGAGGCAAGAGTTCCCAACTCCTGGGAGGGCCATCCCCGTCTGGGTCATTGGTAAGTATAAAAAATATATAAATTACTATAAATTTTTTAACATTTTTATACTGTACCAATGACCCAGACATAGCTGAATAGTAAAAAGGCTGGAGGGCCAAGGACATAGAGCAAAATGGAATACGCTCAATAAAATAAAATAGAGTCATCCCCTGTAGGGAAAAGAAGTAATAGGCCTTACATGTATCTTTCTTATTTATGATAAATTAGAAAGATACAACACCTTCCAAAAATTGAGCTTCATACATCCATGTACTCTATTAATATCCAATAATCCTTATACTAATAATTTTTAAAGTAAGCCAATAATAAAGTAAGTCTAGAGAATAGAGACTCTTATACTCCTAAAAGTGTGTGAGAATTGCATAATCATGTCCGTTGACATATGCAATATTCAAAAGCTATACTTTAAAAACTAAGACTTGAATGAATTTTATAAACTTAAACTTCTCACTAAACAACCATCCCAATAACAGCTCAGAATTACTAACTCCGGAGGAGGTATCCCCTTGTTTTCATAGTAAAAACAGGTGACCCAAGGGAACACCCTCCCCCCCCCCCCTTTTTCTTGCCCTGGGTCAAATAGCCCAGAGCGAAGAGGGCAGCCGAACGGAGACACTGCCGAAACAGACAGCCTACCTAGCTATAGTAGCAACTGTTAAGTGAATGACATTCTGAGCAGTAGATAATAGACCTAACAATAGAGGCCTCCAGAAATGGACTCGATATTTCTGAGATAAAATTCATGAATGGATGGCTGAGCGCAATGAGCAGCCTTCAAAAATCTATAATAGAACACTATTAATGTAAGCCCAAGAAGTAGAAGAACTCTTACTTCATGAGCCGAAATCTTAAGCACAACTGCTAAGCCAATGATATACCATAAGCAGTACGCTAGTTAATAGAATCCATTAACAATAAAATGGAGCGTAACGTCCTTCTACTAGACATCAAAGACAGAAGAAGCTTACGCCCTTGTAATAAACAGATATCTGTTTATAAATACATAAACTGTACCCGGAAAGAGTAAAGGCCTATGCCCATACGAAGACGGAAGGACCTTAAAATAATAGGTTCCGGATAATAGGAGCCTAACTCTTATGCAACAATCCAACCTAAATAGTAACGGAAGTATTGATTCCGAAACTATGAAAGTGAAAATCATCCATCGATAGTGCATGAAACTCACTGACTCTACAGTAAAAGAGAAACCAACATAATTACTGTCTAAAAGGTCAGAATTTGAAAACTACTGTTTCCAGAGGCTCAAATGATTACTTAGCTAAATAAGAACCTGAAGTTAAAATCCGTATAGAAATTTAATCTAAAGATTCTAAGTCTATTTACAAAAAGTTACTAACTGACTTAGATAAAGAGACAAAAGACTCAATTGTAAACTATCGTAGAGTGCATAGGTATGAGGTAACATAAACCTATAACCTAAATAACAACAGGCTGCAGTAGATCTTGTGAAACAAGTATACTAAAAAATAGCAATGAGTAGTATGGAGGGATCAACCATATGAACATAATGATCCCTACACCACGACGGAAGAGCCTCCACTTTAGTCGCATAGAATAGCGAAGAAGAGGATCTCCTATAGTAAGAAATCGCGTCCAAAGCTCGTCCAGTACAGTGCTTACAATGCAATACGGACCACACAACGGAATACATGAAGGTTGCGACCTTGCTGGTTGTGATAAAGATGACACGATTTACCCAGTGAAAAAAGATCCTCACATAGAGGAAGATTTCACGTTAAGATCCACAGTAGACAAGAGAGTAAATTACTCATGATCTCTGTGAAGATAGAGATGCTATCAACAGAAATGTATTGTGGTTGTTTATCTTAGCAATACCTGCTAAAAACAACAGCGCCGGAGGATACGCGTATCCTAACATTCTGTCCTATAGATCAATAGAGCGTTAACAGTATTAGCTCAGAGATCTGGACAAGCCAACACATACGTCTGCAATTGATTAGCCAGCTGTGTCATAAATAAAACATCATTGGGCGCTCCCATAGATAGCAAATCTGATTGAATACTTGTTTGTTGAGAGTCCATTCTGACAGCAACAAGCGACCCGTAAGAGAACGGGAGTGCGATAAAACAATCAGACGACCCAGAATATGACGGACCAAAACTGAACTTGGTGTACTATAACCAACAAACGGATTCTTTCCATTAAATTGAATAACGGAAACGAAAGAGTGCCTCCCTGGTTCCGGAGATACGCCACTACTGTCGAATTAAAGGACAGGAATTTGGGCATGCGTTTCTGAATAATGTTCATGCAATGACATAAAGCAAGCCTAAAAAACATTATTCCGCGGAAGTTAACTGATAGCTAAAAGACTGCGGAACCCAAAGACCCTGGCACTTCGAATCCGTAGGGATCAGTATATATCCCAATCTGTTTGACTGGCAACCGTCATAACAGCCACACTCGGGTCCGGCAACTGCGGCGGCACTCTCTGAGTCAACCACCGAATGTTTGCCCCAGTCTGAATCTCTTGTAACACTAGATAGACAAGAGAATGTATAAATCAAGCAATTCATGGATTGCCGGAAAGTTGCCGTCGAAGAGAAGCTCCTCCGAGAACGAAGCGACTCTGAGAGAGTTCTTAACCTACTATCCACGCGTGGATGTAGCTAGGGCTGCCTCACGTCTAACCAACTCCAATCAGCCACTGAAGGGCGGAGTTATACGTGAACAAACTACTGCCCTCAAAAGAAATTACATTGAGAATAATATCCCGTAAATCTTTTCTTGAAGACGTAATGATAACGCCTCAGTAAGGCGGATTACGTATAATAAAGCGTCTAAGTTAAGTCTAATATACATAATGTCGTTCCCAACATTGAAATTGGAAAAGACATAAACGGTGAAAAAGAATATATGCAGTCTTTAATCACACCGTCTAGACGCATATGAACTCTCGGTATGCCCTGCTCTGCCAAAATAAACTATATGTAAAAAAAGATAAAATGGCAGAAATGAGCCACGCGGACAAGAAACTAAACTATCATGCTTAGTAGCCGTCTTGTATATATATATAAATATATAGCGTCGAAAAATAAAACACATGTTGTAATGACAATATTGGACTGCGTCGGTAAGTCAGGGACAAAGTCCCTGTACCGATCGAAAAATCCGAGTCCAATGACGCTATAAGTCTCTTATCCAAGATCGCAGCAATGAAGTCCGAAAAATAATCACTGGAAGAAATGCCAGAAGATATGAAAGGCATCTTCCGATACTACTAAAGGGAAAACTCGAAATCTTTCGAATCCCTTTCGCCATCCTGTCGGACCCTATAAAGCGTTCGGACGTCCGTAGCTTGATGCAACCGCGGACCGCACCGACCCAGCGCCGTCGGATAATTCCTGATTCGACCGAGAAACCGTCAATTGCTGGGATGCTGCGAAACAACTGTGCTAACTCGGATAGCACGTCCGTCACTGAGGCCTGAGGAGCAGCGGTCTTACGATGCATTGCAGCAGGAAGCTCCGAGATCGTTACCCCGTGCATACTTCCAATATGCGAGCGAACGGAGTGTATAGGCCTCGTGTCCCTTGGCTACCGGATGGCGCGACCTATTCGCTGTGGATTCACTGAATGCCGAAACTGATCGGATACTCGAGGTCACGTAGCCAATGTGCGGTCGTGTGCCCTGCTGTGAGGATGAGGAAGCATTAAAGACAGTCTCTCGGACTGTCAATATAACGGAGCGTCCCGAGCAACGGACATATGCTCCGAATGTAAAATATCTGAACCACAACATGCGGTCCCCTATGTTGTTGGCTTCCTCCGATCTGTCCTCAATCTGCCGTCACTGGGTGAGTACTAAAGTAATTAAAGTGCTCGCATCACCCAAATCTCCTTCCTAGACCGCAACGGACAAACCCGGCAGCCGAACCATTCGATGAATGTACGCAACACCGGGTGAGCTAGCGAATGTCACTCCGTAAGCGATAGACATATTCCATGAGCACTTATTGCCGCTAACTCTTCATTAACTATGACGACAGAGGCACACTTTTGAAAGACATCTCCATAACTCTTCGAACAAGAAACCAGAAATGCTTGGATAGCAAGCATAAAATAATAATATATATAGCGTCGTTCAATAATTCGAAAGTTTGTGTGACATTATTGGACTATGTCGGAACTGAGGGACGATGTCCCTGAACCGAACCAAAAATTTCTAAGTCCACCGACGCTATCAGTTTCTTATCCGGCATCGCAGCATATGTTGTTCCGAAAGGGAAAGCTTGAAATCCACCGAATCCCTTTCGGTATCCCGTCGGACCGGATGAAACTTTCGGACGTCCGCACCCGCTTCCGCGGAGCGTCCCGACCCAGCATCGTCGGATAAAATATATGCGACAGATTCAGTTGATGCTGGGATGCTGCGATAAACTGTGCTATTAAGGAAAGCACGTCCGTTCCCGAGGCCTGTGCAGTAGCGGACTTACGATGCATTGCCGCTGGAAGCTCCGTGTACGTTGACTCCCGCATACTTCCTATGCGAACGTCCGGAGTCTGCAGGCCTCGAGTCCCCGGATACCGACCCAGCGCTGTCGGATAATTCTCAATCCGACACCGTTTCTGTCGGCTGCTGGGATGCTGCGATAAGCTGTGCTATGTGCACAAGAATGTCCGGCGTCGAGACCTGCGGAGGCGCAGTCTATCGCTGCTTCGCCGAGGGCAGCTCCGCATCAGATGGCTCCCGCATACTTTTCCTATGCGAACGTCCGGAGTCCATCGGTCTCGAATCCCTGGCTGCCGGATGGTGTGACCTGGTCGCCGAAGAATCCTTGATCGGCGAAGCTGGTAATATATCGGCGGTCACGCAGCCAAGGTGCGGTCGTGTGCGCTGACGAGAAGAGGAAGCCTTAGCAGTCTCAGCGGACTGCCTATACAACGGAGCGTCCCGAGCGACGGACGTATGCTCCGCTAACGACACATTTGTACCACAACATCTGGGGCCAGATGTTGTTGAACGAGAGAGGGGCCTCTCTCGCTTGCCGTCCGGAAGGACCGGAACGAGCTATGAACCGGACTAAAAGGCTTCCTCCGTTCTCCCTCCGATCCGCCGTCACTGGGTGTGCATTAAGTTAATTTTATAGTGCTCGCATCACCCCAAAATTCCTTCTAGACCGCAACGGACGAACCCGGCTGCCGAACCATTCGGTGAATGGACGCTACACCGGGCGAGCTAGCGGACGTCAAAGGCCGTCGAACCTACTAGGGTCCTCTTAGGCAATTGGCGTATTACATGAGCACTTTTCCGCTAGCCCTTCATTAATTGTGACGACGGAGGCACACTGTTGGAAGACATCACAGATACATCACCCTAATCTTGATCGTCTGAAATAGAAATTGATAAAGTAGAGTGACCCTGCGGGGAAAGGACCGGAGTGTCCAAATCCCCAACAACATACCGTGACATACGCTTCCCATATTGTCATCGAAATCATACGATACAGAACCGGAGTTAATGCGAGTACACTGACCACATATAGAATGATAATAAGGTCAGAGGAAGACTTCCTCTTAAAACAATAGATCAATATCCTTTCAATGTGAAAAGAAAACAAGTCCTGGTACTCGCACTAACCCCTGGCAATCAAAATACATAATAATAATATGATCCATTAATATAGAAAAAATAATTGAAATCAAAATATTTTGAAAAAATATTTTTTCAGAACAGCCCAAGTTTCTGAAAAGTAACGTTGAGCCCCAATGGATCCCAAGCCTAAGTGTGGACAAAAATTTTAAAAATATTTTAAACAATTTATTCAACACTTACGAACAATAATAATGTATCTAGTTATGATTGAAATAACATAAAGATATTATTATTTAGAAATCCCCCCCTCACACAGAGGGCTGTTGTAAATGTAAACAATGAGTGTAAAAACACTAAAATAAGACTCCAGGCACCCAGGCCCGAAATCAGTTACCAAAAATACACCATCTGATGCAAAACAGAGACTTCCAGGGAAGAAACTGCAGAACATCAGATGGTAGATGCAGAACACAACGCCTAACCACCCGTAGGTGAAGACGTAAACATGGGGAAAGAACAGAATTCATTCTGTTATTCAGCTAAACTCCCAAGAAATTTTAGTAATAATAATTACAGAAATTATGCCAAAAGCATGGGAGAATAGCAAGGGGGAACTTAAAGGACAGGGAGAGAGGAAAAACACTTGTAAAAACAGTGTAACTAAATAATCAGAATGACAACAAAATGGCTGCTGCCTTGAAAATAGGTAACTTAACATAATTTCATTAAAAAATTTTAAGTTACAGCCCTGATAATATTCTGTCACACATTCTTTTCCTCTCCTCCTTTTCTATCCTCCTTAGAATCACCATTTCACTAATATTTATGTGTCTGGCATCATTTAAACTGAGATTTAAAAGCACAAAGATCAGTCAGATGTTAACTGATGAAGGGCCAAACTTAGAATGATAAATGGCGCCAATTTCGGAACGTCCTTGACACTGCGCATGCGCAGTAGGGGCGAAGTGTGGAGGGCCTCTCAGGACATGTTTTCTTTAGTTTTAGATGCAAATTTTGGGGATTGGGGGGCAAAATTTGTGTTTGGCCCTATATTTTAAGAGTTAGCACCAGCTATGTCTGGGTCATTGGTACAGTATAAAAATTTAGTTATTCAAGAATTTTGTTTGCAAGTGTCGTCTGCTTTTCATGTTAGGTAAAGGGTTAAAGAAAACAATACGCACAATAAGACTTCACAGAAGAAATAGAGGATATGGAATGAGTGTTTTGGGAAAGGGTTAAACAAATATATAACAAACAGGTTTGATGTTACATTAACTGTGGAAAATGTACTGGTTGCACTCACAAGGATATTAGAGTATTCTCATATTGTCAGTTAGTTAAAAACCAAAAATTGATTCTCGCAGCAGGAGTTCATGAGAGTCAAAACTGATTCACGTGAATTAGGACAGATTTTAAGTCATGAATATGGTAGGTCATTTTAGGCCTTTATCTGAGGCATTTGGAAAGATATCAGAGAGGAAACAACCTGGTGTCAAGAAATTTGAAGTTGGCAACACACTTCTAAATTTGCCATATGAAAGAGGCTTCTACAAACTGGGTATATTTATTTATTTATTGGTGTTTAAGGTCACATACTTATGCACAATGGCTAATGACCATGACAGTTTTACGGGTGGAGGAAGCTGGAGTACACGGAGAGAACCACGGAGCAACGATGAGCAGCTGCCAGCTCCCCAACATCGTAACTCTGCACTGCAGTACAGACAGGGTTATATTGGTTGAAGACACACGAAACGCAATATGCCTTAGTACACGGCGTCATCGTGCCCTCATGTGGACAATCGGGCTTAAGTGCCTTGTCCAAGGACACAATGCGGGAGTCCAAATCGATCACTCAGATGGTCACCCATCCGAGTACTAACCGGGTTCGACGTTGCTTAACTTTGGTGATCTGACGCGAACCGGCTACCATACAAACTGGGTAAATGATAAATTTGTTTAGAAATTTTTGCCTTAAAATGAACAGGATAACCACTTTCTTATTTGCCTACATCACTAAACTCTAGCTGAAATGTAGGCCTGGCATTTTCAGGAGAGCGATTTATTCGCTCGCTTACTGCTCGCCTTAAAAAAATTGAGGAGGGCGAAAAATAGCCCTCCTAGCCTTAGAAAATAATGATTACCACAACAGTCTATTCCTAAAACCCACAGGTTTTCAGATCTCTGCTATTTTTGTGGTCTCTGCAATATGGCCACACTGCCCCTCCCACACCTCCGGGCCTTACCCGGAGGTGTGGAAAGGACAGTGTATCCGTCTCACAGAGACTACCTATTTAGCAGCACCAAATAAAATGTACAAAGCCCACAAGGCAGAATTCATTAATAGTACAACTTCATTTTGCCACTTTTAGCTTTTGTAAGCTTGAGGAGAGCTAATCGCTCCCCTTGGCCATGTGAGGAGAGCGATTTTTAGCTCTTGTGCATTTTTAAGAAAGCCAGGCCTGTTATGTATCCTAACTTTTACAGAACCACAATTAATTTTGCAAACTTTTTTTTAACTTAAGTGATGAAATGAGGTAGTGTAACACACTGTTGGAAAGGGCTCTCTGTGAATTTTCCAACAGTGTATCTGATAACAGTAATTAATGATAAATAAATCACTAGCTCACTGAAATAGGTTAGACTAGATCATCATCATATATTGATACTGAAAGACCCAAATTTGACTGTCTTGAAAATGTCACTGGTGCAAGCATAGTGTACAACAGTTTTGTTTTTTTAATTCCATTCAAACATTTTCACAGACAGTATTGACAATGGTCAGTAGATGCATAGATAGTGCATTTAAATGAATTATATGGTTATTTGGTTAATTCAATATTTGTTTTATTTCTGTCAGAAACCATGGGTCGATTTCAATGTCACTTCAAATGGGGAGATTTTTATCATTGGCCATTTCAAGGAAAGTTTATTTAATATGCAAATACAATTATACTATGGAGTCAAGATTGTGACAAGATTATGCGCAGTAACTTCAAATGTGGTGGAATTTTAAATACGAATTTGCAGTTGTGCTTACTGGAGCGTTGGAGCGTGGTTGCATTTTTCGGTAGTCTCACACTACCAATCTCAACCCATGGTTACGGTTAACCTCCCAGCTCTAGTACAGTTAAAACTAGATGTCCTGTCACAAACTGTGCGCTTATCTAGGCTTAATTGCGCGTAGGAATTGCGCGCAACTGTCATATCGAATAGTATCCAAAGCACGGCAGGTTCTCCTGGTTACTCATAGCAAACACAGGTAATGTTTCTGCCAATGGACCTCCGGGTTACCCGAAGGTCCATTGTCTGAAACATTGCTTATTCACAGGCCATATGTACAGAATTTGATAGCTTTACTATGGTCATAACGCATACATTAACTCGCAGATGAATGTGCTATTTGTGCGCATTTCATGACAGGTCTTCTAGTTTTAACTGTATTAACCCTTGTTTTCCTCAAACAAATTCTACGATGATAATAATAATATGGTACCATATATACATGTACACAGCTGCAGATGACTTAACAGTGTTTCCACATTACTGTTGGCTGCCTGTACAGGCAGCCAGCAATGATGTAAAAACACTTGTTAAAATAAATTTATCCCATGAATGGCCGTTTATTCGAACAATAAAAGCCTTGGATAAGGTGATAAATTTTCTTCATTGGTTTAACACTGAAAGAATTTATTTGTATAGTAGAAATGGACTTGTTGACCTCTGACCTCTACTGCATTCGTGTAGCATAATTAACAGTTCAATTGTTGTTTGCTTTAAACCTTCTTGAATGTATTACACAATGCCAGTAGAAAACACTACACACTGTTCATTTAATGAAGAATTATTGCAAGTTTGTAGGGGAATTATTTTTAGACAGAAATGCATTACTGCACCTTATTTATTTTTGCCAATATTGCTGGTCGATCGAATTGGACTAATGTGCTCCTCACTTCTCACTGTGTTTTGTAGCGAGTTATAGCACGATTTCGCCGTGACAACCATAGCAAAGATTTATGGGATAAACAAAATAAACATATAGTGTTTTCAAGTAAAAAATTTATTCTACTCGTAGATTTAAGAATGAAACCGACTCGCCAGAGGGTCGTCAGTTTCATTCTTAATCCTACTCATAGAATAAATTTTTTAATTGAAAACACTATACGTTTATTCTATATGCAGCCTACCAGTAGAGTTCTTAAGGAAAAATACACTTGGGACAACTTTTTCAGTGCAATATAAAAGGAGCAGTTTGTGGCTGTCTGAGGACTTAAGAGTTAATAAGAAAATGGGGAGTGCGGTGCCTCAGAGGGTACAGATTTGGACTTCAAACTGAAAAGTCTGCAGTTCGATCCCCACCAGGCATAACTGCATTCAACCTTGGGCAAGGCACTCAATTCCAATTGTCCCTGTGGGGGCATGGTGGCATTGTGTACTAAGGCATACTGCACGTTGATGCTGCACTTGTCTTCAACCAATACTGACCCTGTTTGTGTGAAGTTAGAACTTTGTTGAGTCTGACAGTTGCTCACCACTGCTCTGTAGTTCTTTCCAAGTACTTCGGCTTTCGCCACCTATAAAACTGTTCAATAGGAGGTGACCCTGGCTGTTGGAAGTGTTGTTAAACACGAATAAAAAGAAGGTGAGAAAAAACAGTTATCATTCAATCTCTTACTTTTAGAAGTCCTTTCTGAAAGTTTTCAACTTGCTGTTCATTTGTCCATGTCTTAAGATGTCTCAGACTACTTATGACATTAAGAATTATCTTAGGTGTTCTTTTCCTCCACACACCAGAAACATAAAGAGCCATGGCATCCATTAAGCTAGTATCGGGAATGCATATGTACTGACTAATCTGCAATAAAATGTGGAATCAAGTTTAACAAGATAAATACATGTACCTGATATTTTAACTCTCTGTACACTGATGTCAAAATTTCAAATCCTTCCCAGAATGCAACTAGACATTTAACCAATACGGGAGATCAGCATTCTCCATGTTGGATCACATGAGGTGGGGGGATGCATATGTCACCTTTGTTTCCCAAACAAATCACACGTGGATTAATTAACAAGCACAATTCTGGACCAGAAATGGCCCAGATGAACTTGATTCAGTGTCAAATAAACAGATATTGGTATACTGCGTGCTTGATCATGCGACTTAAAATAACTTTTATAGTAAGTATCAATTGTAATACAGTGGAGCCCACTTAATTGGATATCTCTTAATTGTATATCCCTGTTAATTGAATATAATTTTTCGAACACAAAACCATTTACCATACCTTCAGTACAAATTTGATATGTTAATTGCATATGGGTTGTAGAGTAAACTCCTGTTAATTATATATAACTTTTTGTACTATGTCAAAAAAAATACTGTGACACACACCAAATTCCCCTTATTTATCAACCTTTTTGGCCTCACTACATCCAATACAGGCATTTATTCTATTACATCTTGTTTGACAGAGCTCTATGAGCTCTGTCAAACAAGATATAATAGAATAAATGCTCAGTTTACCTCCAGAACACAGGAAACTGACCAAATCCCTGTTAATTGTATACTCCTGTTAATTGAATAATTTTCACTGGCAAAATGGATATTCAAATAAGAGGATTCTACTGTATTATTAATAACATGGTTAATCCAAGTTGACAACAAGACTTTAGATTAAAAACATAATAAGTTATTGTGACAAATTGACGGTAACATGGTCTGAGGTTTGCGGCTCAGGGCTTATGTTCAAACGAGATGCAAAGTGTTCCAATAGCCCAAAACCTACACTGTGAAACACAAGAGGCTTATTTACTAAACTTGTGATCAATAAAAGTTGCCTCGTTCAAGGCAACTTTTAACAATCACAGGTTAAATAAATATACCTCTCATGTACCCACGATGGCACTGGATAAATAATCAATAAACCAGATAAACTTGTTCCATCTCAGTTCAAATCCTAGATTTGTAATCTAAACAACACTTCATTTGGAACACCATCTGCTACACATGTGAAAAACCCAGAAAAATGAAGCGGCTTACTTGTCACTCCGTTGATGAAGTAATTATGAAACAGGCAACGTCATTTCAAATATTTTGCGTTGTGACGTCAGAAGATAACATATGCTACTGGAGCCATAAACATAAAAGAAACTACGCCAGCTCTCATCCAATCAGAGGGTGAGGATTTTACTCTTATTGGAACATATTGAAATGTGATGCGTACACTCAGAATTGAGTTGCGTATCTTTGTTGCTTTGCAAAGCGAAACTGAGTTACTATTTCAAAAGTTCAACAATCGAAATGCATTGATATAAATAAAGTACTGTTAATACCTGTGCCGAAGGTTTTGCATAGTTGAAATATACGAAAAGGAAATGAGAGACATGTGATGCAATTGTAGGGCTACACGGTATATCGATAAACCGACATATACAGTATTCAAACCAATATCGATTGAATACCGGTGTCATTACAAAAATATCGGTTTATCGTCATTATTTATTTACCCACTATTTAATTTTCAAGATGTCTTGAGTTTTGTAACTCCGAATGAATAATATTATCCCTTTATCCAAGGAATCGTCTGCTTGTGCCCTCGTAATATACAAATTTAGCAGTTAAAAAAATAAATTTAAAAAATTTCAACAAAACTATATCATGTGACCCCTCATTGGAACGAGCTCATTCCAATGAGGGGTCACATGATATTGTTTTGTTGAAATCTTTGGGGAAAATCTGATAAACTAATTTTGAAAATAACAAATTTTGATATCATCTGCATTGGGTAAAGGTTTTTCGAACCGCATCATCAAGGAATGCAACAGTTTTCGATATACCGATATACCGCGGTATTTTTTTGAATACCGATACCGGTATTCAGTTTTGAATATCATGCAGCCCTATGCAATTGACGATACAGCTCATTTGATACAGCTCAGTGAACTCTGTCTAACACAATGGAATTGGTTAAATTCTTAGTTGTTTCACAATAAGCTCTGACATACAAATAAAAAATGAATTAAAAACTGTCATGGCGTTGCTTAAATTTTGTCAAGAGAAGAGGATTTATTGTTAAGTCAAAATTATTCATTTAAGGCATACAAACTTTTACAAAATATTCAGTATTACAATGCAGGAAGAAACAATATATATAAGTACGGTGGAACCCTGTTAATTGAATAGCCACTTTGCCAATGAAAATTTTTCAATTAACAGGAGTATTCAATTAACAGGGATTGTCATTTTCCTGTATTCTAGAGATAAACTTAGCATTTATTCTATTATATCTTGTTTGACAGAGCTCCATGAGCTCTGTCAAACATGATATAATAGATTAAATGCCTGTATTGAATGTACTGATGCCAAATAGGTCTATAAACAAAGGAAAACTGGGGAGAGTCAGGATAATTTCTCGACAGGTTACAAGATTTTTTATTCAATTAACGGGAGTTTACTCTATAACCTATATTCAATTAACAGGTCAAATTTGTACTAGAGCTATGGTAAATTGTTTTGTTTTTGGAAATTATATTCAACTAACAGGGATATACAATTAAGAGATATCCAATTAAGTGGGCTCCACTGTATTTAAAAAACAAACCATTTTCATTTCAAAAGACAAATGGATACCTTACCCAGATTTGCAAATATATATACATATTTTTTATTGATGGTCGAGGGAGGTGGGGGGGGGGGGGGGGGCAGGATATGTAAAATATAGGTGTCTATACATCCCAGACTTGGTACCAGTCACATGGATCGATACCAAACCGTGTGGTGTAGCATTGATATGAGAAAGACACTTGTATATTTCAGTGGATGTATATACAACAGTATTACACTATTTAACAATGGAAGCACTTTTACAAGGTAGATGGGTTTTTACTGACTGACTCAGGCCAAGAAAGAATTTTCTGAAAGGTTGCCTGCCGCCATTATAAGCAGAGAAGTGTTTTGCCTCTCTGTCTCAATCAAATTCAGCTTGCCACTTTTTCTGTATTCATTTATTTATTGGGATTTAATGACATTAAAGGTTTTCGGGCTTCGGGCCCCTGTAGCTGTTACAGTTGCCCAATCGCATCCAAAAGGGGACATTCTCATCTAGACATTATATGAAGTCAACCTACCAAGTTACAATGAAATCCCTTCATAAATATGATCTGTAGACTGTGCTCAAGGTTTTCGGGCTTCGGGCTCCTATAGCCATCACAGTTGACCAATCACAACCAAAAGGGGTTGTCATCATCTAGGCATTATATCGAGTCAACCTAACTAGTTACAATGAAATCCTTACATAAATATGACTGTAGACTATGCTAAAGGTTTTTGGGCTTGGGCAGCCATCAAGGCTGAATGATCGCGACCAAAAGGGGACGTTCTCATCTAGACATTATTTGGAGTCATTCTACCAAGCTACAATGAAATTCCTTCATAAATATGACCTGTTGACTTTGCTAAACGTTTTCGGGCTTCGGGCCCCTGTAGCCGTCACAATTGCCCAATCACGTCCAAAAGGGGACGTTCTCATCTAGACATTATATGAAGTCAACCTATCAGGTTGCAATGAAATCCCTTCATAAATATGACCGGTAGACTGTGCTAAAGGTTTTCGGGCTTGGGCCGCCATCATGGTTGAATGGTGGCAACCAAAAGGGGACATTCTCATCTGGGCATCATCTGGATTGATCCTACGAAGTTACAATGAAATCCCTTCATAAATATGACCTGTAGACTGTGCTAAAGGTTTTTGGGCTTGGGCAGTCATAAAGGCTGAATCTAGACATTATTTGGAGTCATCCTACCAAGCTGCTATGAAATCCCTTCATAAATATGACCTGTAGACTGTGCTAAAGGTTTTCGGGCTTCGGGTCCCTGCAGCCGTCACAGTTGCCCAATCGTGTCCAAAAGGGGACGTTCTCATCTAGACATTATATGAAGTTAACTTACTAAGTTACAATGAAATCCCTTCATAAATATGACCTGTAGACTGTGCTAAAGGTTTTCGGGCTTCGGGCAGCTATCATGGTTGAATGATCACAACCAAAAGGGGAATTCTCATCTGGGCATTATCTGGAGTGATCCTACAAAGTTACAATGAAAACCCTTCATAAATATGGCCTGTAGACTGTGCTCAAGGTTTTCAGGCTTCAGGCACCTGTAGCCGTCACAGTTGACCAATCACAACCAAAAGGGGATGTCATCATCTAGGCATTATATGGAGTCAACCTAACAAGTTACAATGAAATCCTTACATAAATACGACCTATGGATTATGCTAAAGGTTTTTGGGCTCGGGCAGCCATCAAGGCTGAATGATCGCGACCAAAGGGGGATGTTCTCATCTAGCCATTATTTGGAGTCATCATACCAAGTTACAATGAAATCCCTTCAAAAATATGACCTGTAGACTGTGCTAAAGGTTTTCGGGCTTCGGGCCCCTGTAGCCATCACAGTTGCCCAATCACATCCAAAAGGGGACGTTCTCATCTACACATTATATGAAGTCAACCTACCAAGTTACAATGAAATCCCTCCATAAAAATGACCTGTAGACTGTGCTAAAGGTTTTTGGGTTTTGGGCTTGGGTAGTCGTCACGGTTGACCGACCGCGACCAAAAGGGGACGTTCTCATCTAGACATGACCCCAAACCTGCATATTAAATTTTGTGACGATCAGACAAGAACTGCGGGGTGTAGCCTGTGCTAAAGGAAAATGTGAACAGATTCACAGACTAACAGACTTCCGCACACGTGATGGCAGTAGCTTATCTTGACTTTGTCAAGTTAAGCTAAAAATAAAAAATAAAATAAAAACTGCACGCATGCATGCAATTTTACAAAAAATGGCCTGAGAAACAGAAGATGTACTTTGTGAGGACTAACCTGCTCAGTATTTTCAAGATATTTTCTATCAAATCTAGCCATGGCTACTTCACAGCAGTCATGACTAGATTTGATGAAAAATTCATCAAAATTTAACTTAAGGAATAGCTGCTGAAAAGAATCCATTAAATTTACAGAGAGAAAATGTGATTAAATGTGCTCAAATTATACTTATCTCAGTAGCAAAGGCAATTCGGTCCTGGTAGAAATATCTGCCAGCAGCATGCAAGGATTTATATTATGAGATGGGCTGGTTTTGAAATGTGTGTCCTTATGTCCAGCTGCAAGAATTTGTTATGCTCAAGTCAGTCAAGTGGAAGAAAAATATAAACTTTCATTTTAAAAAAAAAGTTTTTCGGCAGAATAGACAGACATACAGTCAAATAGTTTATGTTATGCTCTTTAAAATGTTATTAAGTACATATATTTGTATCAGTGTGGGTACACGTAATTGTTATGCTCAAGTGAATTGTCAAACATACACACTGTGCCTGTCAAGGACCGGAACAGACATCTTATTTGTGGTTTGCTCTTACCTTGTCAGGACTTCCATCTTTAACAAATCTAACAACTCCACCCGATAAGTTTGTAAGCAGTTTGTGAGCATGTGGATTAAAAGATCCTTCAGAGGAAACAGTCTGTATTGTTAGATAGACGGGATCCACTGATAACCTATCAAATGAGATGTCATCCAAGTCTCCCTTTAATACACTACCATCTTCAGATGCATTAATTTCATCTGGTATCCTGAAATGGAAGACAATGGTTAAGTAATTGATTTTGATATTTTAGTTTGGTTTTAGTCTCTATTTTGAGGGAAAAAATTGTTTTTCAATTTGGTTTGGTTGGGTTCTGTCAATCTTACATAAGAATCACAGCTGAAGCAAGGATCTCAAAATTTTTCGACATGTTAGGGCGAGGGTTAAAATTTTATGACAGTGTTCCTAGGTCATTGACTGTCAGTACAATCTTGAAACCAAATTCAATATACTTCTTTAAAACAATAATAAATGAAACAGGTTGAATACATTTCTTTATTACTTTTATTTAACCCTTTATCTAACGAATCGGCTGCATCCGCCCACGTAATTTACAAAATGAGCCATTGGAAAACAATTATTTTTTCAAAACATTTCAACAAAACCATATCATGTGACCGCTCATTGAAACAAGCTCATCGAGCTCGTTCCATGAGGGTTCACATGATATGGTTTTGTTGAAATTTTATGAAACATTTGAACAGATAATATTTAAAATAATAAATTTTGATATTGTCTGTTTTGGGCAAGCCTGGAAATAAGCAATCTGTCATTTGCAGAATGAGGTCCCCAGATGGGGAATTTTCCAATGCTGTCTTGTACAGTGGGCCAATTTATACTCTGGGTACCCTTGTCTGTTTAGGCCTGATACATTGATTCAGATTGAGGTTCACAGAGGGTAAATTTAGCATCACCAAATTCACCCCCTCAGGACCTCATTCGGCAGTTGACAGTCTGCTTATTTCCAGGCTTGGCGTTGGGTAAGGGTTAAAAGAATTATTTTCGTTTAATTTTTAATTCTTTTAAAATAACTAGAGGGGTGTCATTTGTGTGCAAAGCACACTATAGAATATCCCCGCATTCGCATTTGTGATTATTGGTAAATTGTTGACACAGAATTGAAAAGATTATGCAGACCACACTTATACGTAATCCCACAGATACAAACTTTGTAAGAAAATAATCAAATGTTAATATTTGATTACACATTTTATATAAAATACTACAAACAAGTAAATTATTATCAGAATGTGACAACAATTACTGTTGCAATTGAAGTCAATGGCAACAAACTTTTGGACTGAATGGTTAATAATATTTGTGCTACGCCAGCTAAATGTTTCATTTTATTCAATGATTTGATATTTATGATGAGAAGAACAGTCTGACAAAATTACACAAGGCCGGAAGATGTACATATATAATAATATTACCCACTTCCCTCTTTTATGTTTATTACAGCAGATACAGAAACACTGTTTTAAAAACCTGTAAATGTAAATATGCATAAAAGTTATATTGTGGAGCAACAGTGATTGTTTTCATTGACCAGAGAGCAGTTTAAAACCTTTATGCACATCTACAGACCCTATCAATGAACATGAACACACAGTTCAGTTTTTCGAATTCAAACCCCTAGGAGTTTTTTGCCGGAAACAATTCCTCTAACGACAAAAGTGGTGCCCCTTATGCCCCCCCCCCCCAAGGGCCGACTCAAAAATCCAAAACCTTTATGCACATCTACAGACCCCATTGATCAACATGAACACACTTTCAGTGTTTCGAATTGAAACTCCTAGGAGTTTTTTGCCGGAAACCATTCCTCGAACAACAAAAGTGGTGCCCCTTACGCCCCCGAGAACCGAATCAAAAATCCAAAACCTTTATGCACGTCTAGAGACCCTATGAATGAACATGAACACACTTTCAATGTTTCAAAATAAAACCCCTAGGAGTTTTTCTCCGGAAACCATTCCTCTAACAACCAAAATGGTGCCCCCTGCACCCCTCGAAGCCGAATCAAAAATCCAAAACCTCCATGCACATCTACAGACCCTAATGATTAACATGAACACACTTTCAGTGTTTCGAATTGAAACCCCTAGAAGTTTTTCTCCGGAAACCATTCCTCTAACGACAAAAATGGTGCCCCTTGCACCCCTCGGGGCCGAATCAAAAATCCAAAACCTTTATGCACATCTACAGATGCTATTGATTAACATGAACACACTTTTAGTGTTTCGAATTGAAACCCCTAGGAGTTTTTCTCCGGAATCCATTCCTCTAACGACAAAAATGGTGCCCCTTGCACCCCTCAGGGCCAAATCAAAAATCCAAAACCTTTAAGCACATCTACAGACCCTATTGATTAACATGAACATACTTTTAGTGTTTCGAATTGAAACCCCTAGGAGTTTTTCTCCGGAATCCATTCCTCTAACGACAAAAATGGTGCCCCTTGCACCCCTCAGGGCCAAATCAAAAATCCAAAACCTTTAAGCACATCTACAGACCCTATTGATTAACATGAACATACTTTTAGTGTTTCGAATTGAAACCCCTAGGAGTTTTTCTCCAGAAACCATTCTTCTAACGACAAAAATGGTGCCCCTTGCACCCCTCGAAGCCGAATCAAAAATCCAAAACCTTTATGCACATCTACAGACCCAATTGATTAACATGAACACACTTCCAGTGTTTCGAATTGAAACCCTGGGAGGTTTTTTCCAGAAACCATTCCTCTAACGACAAAAATGGTGCCCCTTGCGCCCTCCGAAGCTGAATAAAAAATACAAAACCTTTATTGCACATCTACAGGCCCTATTGATTAACATGAACTCATTTTCAGTGCTTCGAATTGAAACCCCTAGGAGTTTTTCTCCGGAAACCATTCCTCTAACGACAAAAGTGGTGCCCCTTGCACCCCTCGGGCCGAATAAAAAATCCAAAACCTTTAAGCACATCTACAGACCCTACTAATGAACATGAATACACTTTCAGTGTTTCGAAATGAAACTCCTAGCAGTTTTTCGCCGGGAGCCATTCCTCTAATGACAAAAATGGTGCCCCTTGCGTCCCTCGGGGCCAAATAAAAAATCCAAAACCTTTATGAACATCTACAGACCCTATGAATGAACATGAACACACTTTCAATGTTTCGAATTGAAACCCCTAGGAGTTTTTCGCCGGAAACCATTCCTCTAACGACAAAAGTGGTGCCCCTTGCACCCCTCGGGGCCGAATCAAAAATCCAAAACCGTTATGCACATCTACAGACCCTATTGATTAACATGAACACACTTTTAGTGTTTCGAATTGAAACCCCTAGGAATTTTTCTCCGGAAACCATTCCTCTGACGACAAAAATGGTGCCCCTTGCGCCCCTTGGGGCCGAATCAAAAATCCAAAACCTTTATGCACATCTACAGACCCTATTGATTAACATGAACACACTTTTAGTGTTTCGAATTGAAACCCCTAGGAATTTTTCTCCGGAAACCATTCCTCTGACGACAAAAATGGTGCCCCTTGTGCCCCTTGGGCCGAATAAAAAATCCAAAACCCTTATGCACATCTACAGATCCTAAGAATGAACATGAACACACTTTCAGTGTTTTGAATTGAAACTCCTAGCAGTTTTTCGCCGGAAACCATCCCTCTAACGAAAAAAATAGTGCCCCTTGTGCCCCTCGGGGCCGAATCAAAAATCCAAAACCTTTATGCACATCTACAGACCCTATTGATTAACATGAACACACTTTCAATGTTTCGAATTGAAACCCCTAAGAGTTTTTCGCCGGAAACCATTCCTCTAACGACAAAAGTGGTGCCCCTTACGCCCCCGAGGGCCGAATCAAAAATCCAAAACCTTTATGCACATCTACAAACCCTATTGATTAACATGAACACGCTTTTAGTGTTTCGAATTGAAACCCCTAGGAGTTTTTCTCCGGAAACCATTCCTCTAATGACAAAAATGGTGCCCCTTGCACCCCTTGGGGGGGCCGAATCAAAAATCCAAAACCTTTATGCACATCTACACACCCTACTAATGAACATGAACACACTTTCAGTGTTTCGGATTGAAACTTCTAGCAGTTTTTCGCCAGAAACCATTCCTCTAACGACAAAAATGGTGCCCCTTGCGCCCCTCGGGCCGATTCAAAAATCCAAAACCTTTATGCACATCTGCAGACCCTATTGATTAACATGAACACACTTTTAGTGTTTCGAATTGAAACCCCTAGGAGTTTTTCACTGGAAACCATCCCTCTAACGACAAAAGTAGTGGCCCTTGCGCCCCCCAAGGGCCGAATCAAAAATCCAAAACCTTTATGCACATCTACAAACCCTATGAATGAACATGAACACACTTTCAATGTTTCGAAGTGAAACCCCTAGGAGTTTTTCTCCGGAAACCATTCTTCTAACGACAAAAATGGTGCCCCTTGCACCCCTCGAAGCCGAATCAAAAATCCAAAACCTTTATGCACATCTACAGACCCAATTGATTAACATGAACACACTTCCAGTGTTTCGAATTGAAACCCTGGGAGGTTTTTTTCCAGAAACCATTCCTCTAACGACAAAAATGGTGCCCCTTGCACCCTCCGAAGCTGAATCAAAAATACAAATACAAAAATAAAAAACCTTTATGCACATCTACAGACCCTACTAATGAACATGAACACACTTTCAGTGTTTCGAATTGAAACTCCTAGCAGTTTTTCACCAGAAACCATTCCTCTAACGACAAAAATGGTGCCCCTTGCGCCCTCCGAAGCTAAATCAAAAATACAAATACAAAAATAAAAATAAAAAACCTTTATGCACATCTACAGACCCTACTAATGAACATGAACACACTTTCAGTTTTTCGTATTGAAACTCCTAGCAGTTTTTCGCCAGAAACCATTCCTCTAACGACAAAAATGGTGCCCCTTGCGCCCCTCGGGCCGAATCAAAAATCCAAAACCTTTATGCACATCTACAGACCCTATGAATGAACATGAACACATTTTCAATGTTTCGAATTGAAATCCCTAGGAGTTTTTCGCCGGAAACCATTCCTCTAACGACAAAAGTGGTGCCCCTTACGCCCCCGAAGGCCGAATCAAAAATCCAAAACCTTTATGCACATCTACAGACCCTATGAATGAACATGAACACACTTTCAATGTTTTGAATTGAAACCCCTAGGACTTTTTCGCCGGAAACCATTCCCGGACGTACGGACGGACGGATGGACGGACGGAGACAACCAATATATCCCTGCAATTTTTCAAATGCGGGGATAATAATACACAAACTTTATCATGTTTATGACTACTTGAGTTGATTGTGGTGTCATATAATTACAATGAGTGCTTTCATACAAAGAACATTTGAAACATTTTTGTATTTTTGCATAATAAAAATTGTGGTTTTGTCAAATGGGCATTTTTTTTTTCTTCAAATTAGTGACTTTAAGAAAATGAAAGTGTCACTGACACTGTAGCTCAACTTGACAAACTTGAACTTGGTAAGTTATAAATGAAATCACAAAACTGAAGACCATTGGTTCCAATGTTATTTGGTGAATTTACAGAAACTTCAACATAACAGTATTGTTTGTGCACAACATCAGAGCAATCCATGCATTTTTAAATGTAAACTGTAGGGCTGGCTAAAGGAAGAATGTTGATACACAAAAGCAGTAAGTTTAAAAAGGTCATTGCAAACGGCAGCTTTTTTCACAGAAATGAATGTTAATCAATAGCTCTTATCTAGAGATCTCGTCTGATGAGCATATCAAGTTCTAAAACAATCCTATGATAAATGCGGCCTGTAGGCCATGTCAAAGAAGAATGTTGATGCACAAATGCACTAAATCCAAAGGTTGTTGCTAATAGCAACAGTTTTTGATGGAAATTAAAAGAAAATCGATAGTTCCTATCTTTGTCACTCTGAATAAGCATACAAAGTTTCAAAACAACCTGATACTTTTTGCACACTCTGAGGCATGCCAAAGGAAAATGTTAATGCACAAATGCACTAAGTTTGAAAGTCGTTGCTAGTTGCAATGTTTTATTTTTTATGGAAATTCATAAATATTCTCTGTCAGGAGTTCAAAAGGGATAAGTTGCAGCACAAATGCATTAAGTTCAAAGGTTGGTTGGAAAATCAATAGCTCTCATCTGTAGGCCATCCCAAACAAGCATACCAAAGCAATCTATTCATAAATGTGCCCTTTAGGGCATGCCAAAGGAATATGTTGATGCACAAAATTCACTAATTTTAAAATTTTAAAGGTCATTCCTGACGGAAACGTTTTTGACAGAAATGGAAGAAAATCCATAGCTCAAATCTAGAGGTTACCCTACACATGCATTCCATGTTTCAAACTGATCCATTCATAAATTCAGCCTGCAGGCCTTGCTAAAGGAAAATGTTGATGCACAAATGCAATGAGTTCAAAGGTCATTGCCAACGGCAACATTTTTCGAGAGAAATAAAAGAAAATCAAAGCTCACATATAGAGGTCCCTCCAAACAAGCATCCCATGTTTCAAAGCGATCGAATCATAAACATGAACTGTGCGGTGTTCCAAAGACAACTGTCGAAAGACAAAATGGCAAAGTTGAAGGTCATTGCTGCATCAACATTTTTTTATGGAAATAGAAAAATCTATAGCTCTCATCTAGACATCACCCAAAACAAGCATATCAAGTTTCAAACCGATCCATTCATGAATGCACCCTGCATAGCATGCCAAAGAAAAATGTTGATGCAAAAATGGCAAAGTTCAAAGAACATTCCTAAAAGCAATGTTTCTCAATGGAAATGAAACAAAATCAATAGGTCACAACTAAATGTGGCTCCAAACCAGCACACCAAGTTTCCAAGCAATTGGATCATAAATGTGATCTATGCAGTGCGCCAAAGGAAACTGTCAACGCACAAAAGGGCAAACTTGAAGGTTGTTGCTAACAGCAACTTTTTTGATGGGAATTAAAGAAGATTCCATCTGGAGGTCAGCCCAAAAAACATTCCAAGTTTCAAAGCAATCCATTCATGAATGTACCTTGTGGGACGTGTCAAAAGGAAATGCTGATGCACAAATGCACTAAGTTTGAAGGTCGTTGCTAACGGCAACATTTTTGACAAACATGGAAGAAAATCGATAGCTCCCATCTAGAGGTCAACCCAAACAAGCATACCAAGTTTCAAAGTAACCCGATCATAAATGTGACCTGTGTGGTGTGCCAAAGGAATATACTGATGATCAAATGCACTAAGTTAAAAGGTTGATACTAACGGCAACGTTGTTTGATGAAAATGAAAGAAAATTGATAGCTCCCATATAGAAGTCAACCCAAAAAATCAAACCAGGTTTCAAAATGATCTGATCAAAAATGTGCTCTTTGTGGCATGCCAAAGGAAAATATATAGATGCACAACTGCACTAGGTTCAAAGGTTGTTGCTAATGGCAATTGTTTTTGATAGAAATTTAAGAAAATCGCTAGCTCCCATCTAGATGTCACCCTAAACAAGCATATCAAGTTTCAAAGTGATCCGATCATAAATGTGCCCTGTAGGGCATGCCAAAGGAATATAATGATGCATAACTAAGTTCAATGGTCATTGCCAACGGAAATGTTTTTGAAGGGAATGGAAGAAAATTGATAGCTCCCATCTAGAGGACACCCCCAAACAAGCATATCAGGTTTCAAAGCAATCCAATCATAAATATGTTCTGCAGGGTGTGCCAAAGGGAAACACTGATGCACAATTGGACTATGTTAATCAAAGGTCATTGCCAACGGCAATGCTTTTTGAGGGAAATGGACAAAAATCGATAGCTCCCATCTAGAGGCCACCCCAAACAAGAATACCACATTTCATAGCAACCCGATCATAAATGTTCCCTGCAGGGCATGACAAAGAAATATATTGATGCCTGACTAAACTAAGCTCAAAGATCATTGCCAACGGCAAAGTTTTTCGGCGGAAAAGGAAGAAAATCGATAGCTCCCATCTAGAGGTCATCCCCAAACAAGCATAGCAAGTTTCAAAGTGCTCCGTTCAAAAACACGTCATGTAGGACGTGCCAAAAGGAATATTTATGCCCAACTAAACTAAGTTCAATGGTCGTTGTCAACGGCAATGTTTTTTGACGGAAATGGAAGAAAATTTATAGTTCCCATCTAGAGGTCACCCCAAACAAACATACCAAGTTTCAAAGTGATCCGATCATAAATGTGCCCTGCAGGGTGAGCCAAAGGAAAATATTGATACATAACTGTTCTAAGTTCATCAATGGTCGTTGCAAACAGCAACTTTTTTTTACGGAAATGGAATAAAATGATAGCTCACATCTAGAGGTCACTCCAAACAAGCATACCATGTTTCAAAGCGATCCAATCATAAATGTGCCCTGCAGGGTGCGCCCAAAGGGAAATATTGATGCAGAACTGCACTAAGTTCATTAAAGGTAGTTGCCAATGGCAATGTCTTACAAGGAGGGGACTATGAAACTGAACTGTGAAAAGTTGGAGGGTGTGCTTATTGCTGATTATCAGTTTATTCCTGGGTCAACACAGTATAAACTAATGTGTATGTCAAGATTGTTCATTTTCTTGAGTCAATAAATCATTAATTTTATTTTGACTGTTATATTAACCCAATGGTAAATTGTTCGAAATTTTCTGTTCATTTTTGTGAACACAGACTTACACAGTACTGTAAAGAGTATTTTATCGACAGAAAAGAGTTAACTGGTTAAAGAAAACATTGTGAGCTACAGATAAGATTTTATACAGTGTTTTACTTTTTTTACTTCTTTTTTACAAGGCATATTTTATCCCTTGAAAACTTCTGCAAAATAGTTCTAAACATTTTCAAAGGTTAATTTTAATATATCTATTGCATTGTTGCAACATGATATCAGATCAGCTATTTTCACAGTATGTTTGCAGAACAAACTAAACGATTCAAGAATCTTAAATCTTTCAATGAAAAGTGAGCAATTATTTGGTCTTCTAAATTGCAAATATGGCAACTGATTGATTGCTTGCCTGAACAAAAAAAATCTCCCACACCCAATTCCAATCTCCCATTCCCGCCCCCCTCCTTTCATACTGCCACTTACAGATATGATTACCAACCCTTATGATCCCTGCCATACTGATACTCATTATAAGTTCTGAGGGATTCTGGAGCCTTCGGGGCCAGCGGCAGTGCCAGGGTTTTGATTTAGGGGGGGGGGGGGGGGGGGGGGGGGGGGAGGGGGGTAAGATATGGCAGTCCAAGGGTTTGGGGGTGTCCTTCTCCCATCAGTGGGGTATGGATGATCTACCCAGGAAAAAATTTCATATTTGGACGCCCTCGGAGCGATATCGAAGCATTTCTACAACACCTGACGTGGTCATCAAAGAAAATGCATGTTAGAGCATAATGATCAACGCAATAACGGGCCATGATGGTGTATTGTGTGCCGTTTGCAGGTGTGATATTGTGATAAACCCCAGGCAGATAGCAATTTGAAGTTTGATTGGGGGGGGGCAGACCCCCCCCCCCCCCCCCCCCCCCCCCCCCCCCCCCCCCGTCTGGAGCCATTTAACCTCATGTCTGGGGGCTCCACAGAATAACCAGAACTTGGCAGAAGGCATATCGATCCAGGACCCTCACCCTTATTGTATAGTTCAGCGATCCGAACGTAGTGGCTACCCCTCTACGTTCAGATTCTTCCCATTCAATCCTATAGAAAAAGTTCCCATCAAGTTTTTATGGGAACTCAAAACTCGAAATTAGGAATATATATCAAGCTTTCGCCCTTATTACCGGCTGCAATCGATAGTACACGTATTTCCTTACATTTGGGAAGAGTTTATTAATCCAAACTAGGTTTTATCCTTTAAATGTCGTCATTTGTGTACTGGTGAGGCGGCGACGGAGATTTCAAAATCGGCCATGTTGTTGTTTAAATATAAAACAGTAAAAACGATAACCCGGTAATGGCGCCGAAACGAATAGACCTTTTCATCGATGCGGAATAGGAAATTCGATCTCATTCGCGCAGAGGAAGTCATCAAACTCGGTCGCATTCGCACAGAGCAGATTATCAAACCCATTCTGCACAATTGCGATCGAATTTCCTATTCCGCATCGATGAAAAGGTCTATTCGTTTCGGCACCATTACCGGGTTATCGTTTTTACTGTTTTATATTTAAACAACAACATGGCCGATTTTGAAATCTCCGTCGCCGCCTCACGAGTACACACATGACGACATTTAAAGGATAAAACCTAGTTTGGATTAATAAACTCTTCCCAAATGTAAGGAAATACGTGTACTATCGATTGCAGCCGGTAATAAGGGCGAAAGCTTGATATATATTCCTAATTTCGAGTTTTGAGTTCCCATAAAAACTTGATGGGAACTTTTTCTATAGGATTGAATGGGAAGAATCTGAACGTAGAGGGGTAGCCACTACGTTCGGATCGCTGAACTACCTTATTGTAATGACCATCACCCTGCATTTAGAATCCTGGCTCCGCCAATATAGTCTACAGACTACACCACGATTGTGTTATTAATATTACATTAATTTTCGCGTATCTAACTTGGTCGGAACTTGCGGAAGTACAGGATCACTTACTTTGAACTTCTGCTCATCTTAAATTCAGTCTTGCAGTTTCTGAATGGAAGATCTGTGCATATTTAAATCAATAGACCAGAGTAAATTCTTGAGAAAAAATAAACATACAGTTTGATCTGATACTGGAGATATCAGAACGGTGTTTGGGAATTTGCCAATCGCTATTTATAAATTTATATATAATGCACAATAACGATAAGCAAAATGTCATTTGCGCTTTTACACAATTAATAATTTATGTATTTTATCCGTTTCTACTCCAGTTCACGATCATATCCATTTCTTCTTTCATCCTGTGTAAGGGTCTATAGGATATCTATCAGTGAGTATCTCTTGTATGATATTTTGCAAGTATGCTACCAATTTCACATTGTATGACTGTTATGCACAAAAAAAGTCAGCAGCATCACAAAACAAATTTGCGGGATTTGGAGTCTTCAAAATTACTTTCACTTTCCAGTGCCAGTTATCTCCCCTTAGAATACTAAAAATGGGGGTGCTCCTAAACATAAAATAACTTCGTTATATCCTGAAATATTTACAAAGTATCAAGAAATCAAAACAATTTAAAAATGTATATATATTTAAGTGAATAGCTGCTATACTACTAGAAGTGGGAATTATGCCACGCACAGTAAACACATAGCCCAATAAAAACAGTATTTATTAATTGTGTGTTAGGTGGGTGTGTATGCGCAGGATAGGATGAGCGTGTGAGGGTCTGGCCAAAGTGAGTTCGGTCAGTTCTCCGGTCATGTAAAGTCTGTCACTTATATAAATATAGCCCGTTGAGAAGATCCACTTCCTTCATTGGCAGGTTTAGTCTGTCTCCAGAAGTTGAAGATGGTGATGATTCTTAATTGGAGTAGACTTTGTTGTTCTTCAGGCAAGTATAGTGTTCCACTTGTACATGTAGATATTGTTGTCTCCCTCGTTGAACCTTCCAGGGCAAGTATAATCTTCTCCGGCTGGATCGACCCAGTAGGCTCCGAAGCACACATCTGCAAACGAGAGAGGGTTATATGTGCCAGAGGTTTGACGCTCTCTAAACCGGTCGATGGTCCAAGATCACTTTGGGGCTTCCGGTAGTTTGGGGTTGCGGTTTAACATATAAGATTCACCCTCCAAGTGACTTGGAGAAGTGGGTGTAGACCGCCCGAGCCGTATAGCCGAGAACAAGAAGAAGAAGAGAAAGAGAAGGGAGGGAGCGTGCGCCAGAGGACGTGATTGCCCGCCGTATGACGGAGTTCTTGGAGAAGAAGATAGAGAAGAAAGAAGAGGAAATGGAGGTCGCTGAAAGGTCAATACCTGATACCCCTGTCCGATCCACGCCTAGCGCAGTACCCCCCCCCCCCCCCTGGGGTCTAGCGCAGTACCTCCCCCCCCCCCCAGGGGGAGGGTACTGCGCTAGACGTGGATCGGACAGGGGGTATCAGGTATTGACCTTTCAGCGACCTTCCTTTCCTCTTCTTTCCATCTCCAGCCCATCTCCACCCTCATCCGAGGAGGTGATGGAGGAGAGCGATCAGTCTATGGTAGAGAAGGTTGGCTCGGGCGGCGATCCATCCGAACCTCTCTATGTTTCTCCTTTGTATTCTTCGCACCAGAACCTCGTTCAAGAGGTAGACACCCCGGAGTGAGTGGAGGCTTTCCTGTGAGTAGAAGTCGAAGACAAAGCCCTGTCGCCACATCTGCAAGGAATGTACGAGCTCTACCTGAAGGTCAAGGCATCCAATGATATAATTAGGACACTTTACTACGGCGCTTAGCAGCACACACACCATCGGCAACCTCGTCAGAAACACCGACACCAGCTAAGACTAGACCATACCAACCTAGCAAGTCCTCTAGCACTTCACCAGCAACACCACCTAAAGGGATGTCACCATCACAGCCATCTCATCCTAAGAAGAACAGACGGAAACACAAACGCCGCTTAGTACCTCAACATCTTTGCTTCTTTACCACGCCCAGACATACAAAAAAACAACATACTGTCAGAGAGGGTCGAAAGAGGCTTGCCCTAAATGTCCCTGCGCGCCTTTGGCGCGCAAAAAACTATTAAATCATCATAAATGCTCGGTCTTAGTTATTGTATGGGGCCAGTGTTGTCGATTTGTACATGGAAGTGGTTGGTATTATTATGTACGTACTGAAACTTCTGAGCTAAGCCTTTTTTTTTGGAGGGGGGGGGGGGGCTTTTAAATTTCTTTTTCGGTACTCATTTAGTTCTGAAATGTGAGCCTATTGACCTCAAGTTTGTCCAGCGTTGTATCCGCGATGTTTTTAAATCGCGTTTTCAGCATGTCCATGTCAGCCCACTCGTGAGGGCTTTGGTTGATGTTCGGCGAGGGGTTCGGAGGGCCACGCATAGGGCATAGTTTTGAACGCGTTGGAGGTTTGCAAGGTTTGTTTTGCTGTGATTTTTTATAATGCCCTGTATTCGAGGACAATCAGATAAGTGATTTATAGAGTTTATAGTTGAGTAGGGTTGTTTCTATTCTCACCCCAATCCTTGTCTTACTTATTTGCATGAAATTAATTCTTTTATTCGCCCGGGTAACAGTGTTGGAGATGTGGGTGTATAGGTATATTTTCCTCTCAACGGTTATTCCTAGGAACTTGGCCTCGTTTCGGGTCTTAAGTTTAGTATTATAGAGGTATAGATCGATCGATAGGCAGCACTTTTATTTTTTTTTTTTAGTTATGTCAGTTTTGGTGATTTATTAGGATTGAGCTTGATACATTTCGCGCACCAGTCTTCTTGGTCCTCTAGGTCGCTCTGTAGACGACGTTCGGTGATGTCACGCGATCTGCTGGCGCTGTAGAGCCCCTTGTCATCCGCGAACTGGGAAATTTCAACCTGATTTTCACCCACTTTGTGAATGTTGTTGACATAGATTGTAAAAAGGGAGTGGGCATGATATTTTGCGATTAACCCTAACTTTAATTTTCCGGTCTGTTAGGAAAGATTAAATAATTCGGAGTATTTTGTTTGGGAAATTCATTTTGATCAGTTCATATCTCATTCAACTGTGCCAGATTGAGTCGAACGCTTTTACGACGTCAAGGAGGGCCGCTGCCCCAATTTCCTTCTGGGTCAGGGAGGTCTACATGTAGTCAGTTAGCCAGTACACATGCTCTTCGACCTTCTTGTGATTACGGTAAGCCATGTTGAAACGACGTCACTGTGCTGCCCACACCATCTCGGCGAAATTGATAGAATTGACAATGCCGCCACAGTGACGACACGTGTTCTGTCCTGGTTGATTGGGAAAGTTGCTGTGACGGCAAGTGAGGGGGGGGGGGGGGGGGTGTAAAATAAAAATACAGGAAGGTATACCTAAAATTTGCGCTGGACCATTTTCGGGACCCACCACCGCCCTTTATGCAAGAAACCCTTTTTTATCGGGGGGGGGGGGGGGGGGTCAGGAAAGAAATCGGACACAAGACGCAAAACGTTTTTTGACACTTGGGCACCCACCCACCCCTTTCTTGAAGTATTTTTTTTTTCCTTTTGAAATTTCGTACCCCCAACACCAAATTTGAGTAAATCGAACATAAACTGCTTTGATTGGCAATTTCAACAGGTATTTTTGCTGAAACATGGTTTGTATTGTTCCAGTAACCATTCCCTACATTTTATCTACCCACAACCACCAGTTAATGGAGATAAAACATAATTCTCCAGAGTTTGCAGTTGGTCCCATTTCTTGGCAAGTTTATGAATTTATTCAAACTTTCTCACAGACACTGGCAGTCAGTGTATACATGGATAATCAGGAGAGTATACAGCATATACTGGCATTCTAACTGAACAGTAATAAGACAGGTTTAGCAGGAAGAGGTATGAAATATGTTGAAAATTTTGATGTTTTACCTGGTTTCACCACTGTATTTGCTGCTATGTCTATTGATTTCTTTCTGTTTGTACCCATTTCTACACTCGATTTTACTTTCATCAGTCTAATCTGAATTTATTAAGCATTATCAAGTACAGAACTCGTTGAAGCAGTTAGCTCAATGTTGTGCTGAAGCTGCCAATAATCAATGTGATGAGGTGTGTCTTTGGTATGGGAAACCATCCCTCATAAACTCTGCGCTGTTGTACCTTGGCCGATGTGAGTAGTGCTTCATTTGATGAAGCGGTAAGTAAGCTTTGGTCAGACAGTAAGAGAAAATTCCAACCATGTGGCCCATTTACAACTACCCAGGGGAAAAACTACGGGTAATGTGTGTGACTTAAAATGATATTTTAAGGCACCTACGTTACTGGTGTTTTCTCCTTGGAAGTAAATGGGCCACATGGGCAGTGTTTCCTCTAGGGGTAAAATATTGGGGCCCTTTTGTACCTGGGGGGAAAACATATTATCAATGATGACCGTTGACAAACCATACCAGTTTGAAGATTCATGTAGAATTATACATAACAATGAAGTTGTTCACAAGATGAAATCAACTATTTAGCATCATAGCACCATGCACCTGTGTGTGAGTTAGACATGTAGCTACCAGGAAGTGTTATAAAGACTGAAAATGTCTACCTGCTCAGCTGAATGCAGGTAAACATAAGCAGTGTTAAAAGACAGAATATGTTTACCTGCAGAATGCAGGTAAACATATTCTGTCTTTTAACACTGCTTATATCACTTTTCAAACTTACACAGGAACATGCTATGGGCTAATTATTTGGTTGTGGAGGGAAACAGAGCCAGGGGAATGGGGACCCAAAAAGGGACCCCCTGCCTCCCTAGCGGAAACACTGCACATGGATGGGATTTTCTCTTACTGCATGACCAAAGTCAAACGAAGCACCACTCATATCTGCCAGGGTTAAAACAGCAAAGGGTTTATGGGGAATGGATTTCCGATTTGTCTATTTTGTGTTACACATGTCACCCCTGAGTCTCGAACGTTGTCATTCTGGCTTCTCAGTCTAAGAACGTGTATCATATACTATCAATAATTCCATAAAGTTGTTTCATCTTAGCAAGTCAAATGAGAAAGTGAGAAAGAAATGGTGATCACGCGAGTTGAAAAGGTCCACCATATCTCTCCAATTTGGTGTCGAGATGCATTATGGAAATTTTGGGGCTCTGATGTGTCTCCAGCGACGTCCATGTGATTTATTTAGTATTACATTTTACGCAATGAATGTAGTGTTATCCTGCAATATATTGGAGGCTGTTCATTCAACTCAGAGGCTTGAAACCTATTTGCTCAAAATCTGTTGCAGGGACCAGTGACAGGACAGTCACTTTCCAAGTAGTTTTCTGCAACATTCAGCTTGATCTAACTGATACACAATACACATGCGTATCCTTTCTGACTCGGATGATCCCAACACACTTTTATTCTGTGATTTAATTTTATTCTTTATTACGGCAGATTGCTATAGTTTATTTAAAAAGAAGTTAATTTTATTTCTATTATAAAATAACCAACCAGGTGTCTTATATGTGTTTGCAAAGTTTTTCAGATCTCATTTGCCAGGTTTCTCTCCAGACTCCCAGAAGCTTCCTCAACATGTCCTATACACTATGGGCCAGGGGGTAAATGGCTGAAATTCATATAAACTAGAACCGATTGCCTATTAACAAACTGTTTATATCATTGTACAAACAGTTTGTTAACAGGGAATCAGTTTCCCTGTTGATAAACTCTCTATCAATAAGGCAGAGTGTTTCCACTGTCAACCCTGTATCAATAAGATATAATGTCCTGACTATTTGATGTTTCAACCTTTTCTGACAGTATATCACAAATTGAAGGGAATTGGTATTGGTTTGAAGGCTATACACTAAGCCTAAGGCTTGAATGATCAATAACAAAATGTTGAACCCATCTTGCAGCTTGTTCTCTTTCAGTTGTAATCAACTTTTCCTGTTTATCCTTGACTGGCATGGTGTTGTTGCTTTTCTGACTACAGTTGTTTGGTGATCTTGAACACTCTGCTCAATTCTCCCCTGGCTGCAGCGTGTCCTGCTTCTCTAGCAAGGTCTTCCACAAAGGTTCTTTTGTCCTTCCGAGCACTCCTTTTAACCTGGGTGTCTCTGATCTTGTACTCTTCCTTTGCTCGTTCGATCTGCCATGGCGATTTATCACCGAGGAGTCGGTTTTTGGCCTCCCGTCTCTCTTCAATAGACCTCCACGTATCTGGTGTCAACCATTCCTTATTGTTCCTCTTTCTGAAGCCAAGCACTTTTTCTGCTGTCTCTCTGTATGCATGGTGTGATGTTACCCCACTTTTTTCAACATTGTCCTGATCTTCTTCCTCAGTATTCTCGAAAGCGTTTAAAGCGGTTCCCTCAACTCGATGGTAAACTCACTTCTGCTCTCAGGAACACAAAGTTTATTTACGTCATATACTTTGCGTTGCTGCCTCTTGGTTGGAGTAGCACGGAGTTTGAGTTTTACCTTTGCTATAACCAGGTAATGATCACTGCCGATATCTGCCCCATGATGAACTTTAACATATTGAAGGGATCGCCGCCACTTCCTATTGATTATGATGTGGTCAATTTGGTTAACAGTTTGGCCATCAGGGGATCTCCATGTTCGTTTGTGGTTGTCTTTGTGGGGGAAGATTGTTCCACCAATCACATATCTGTTGTTCATGCAAAAGTCCACAAGTCTTTCACCATTGTTATTGATGTTACCACAACCATGTCGCCCTGTTGCCTCTTCAATCCCAGTGTTGTCAATTCCAACTTTTGCATTAAGGTCATCCATGATCAGAAGAACATCATGCGGGGGGGACTTCAGAGATGGCTTGTTGTAGTTGATCATACCAATCATCCTTGTCCTCATCCTCTGCTTCCTTGGTATGGGCGTAACATTTCAGGATGGTAAGTTTGCTATACTTGGGAGTCCAACCTCGCCCTAAGCAATCTGTCACTGATGAGTTCCCATTCCATGAGGGATTTAGCCACTTCCGTGGATACAATAAGGTCAACGCCACTTGTGTGTGTATCATCCTTCCCAGAATAGAGGATGATCTAACCTTCCCTTGTCACCTTGCGTCCTGAACCATTCCATCTGCACTCACTCACATCTATGATGTCCAGCTTGTATCTATCCATCTCACTGATGACTTGAGCTGTCTTTGATGTTTCAAAACATAGTGCACGCATTCCATGCTCCTAAAACATAGTGCACGCATTCCATGCTCCTAACCGGATAGTGGATTTCGGTCCCGAAAGACTCGGTGTCGAGCTCCCTGACTTCCCTAGATGGGCTTTCATCTGAATCTGTCATAGTGGCAGTGTTCTGGCTGGAGTCTTTCTGAATCCCTTTTTGATAGTTTGTATTCTCTTTGCAGTTTCTGTAACTGATTTGTGTTTTATGGGATGGGGTTGTTAGCCCCATGCCTAACCCCAACCCGGAGGACCCAGGTGCTGTTTTTGTCCAACCTCTAACCTAGTTGAACCTACCAGGGGTAAAAAACCCAGGGCCGATTTAGCTTCCAGGGTTCGAACAAGGTGCTCAAGCCTACCCACCACGGACAAGGTAACAGCACATGGATAGGTATGTTAGATTACATAAATGATAATTCGTTTAAATTGCTTCAACTTTTTTTTCAAAATCGTGAACCACTCATGGTGTGATGGGGAACGATGAACGTCTGTCCACATTCCCATGCTGCTACCCCCTATCCCGTACTA